>ML434887.1:30475-162931 GCA_005239525.1 Nicotiana knightiana | reverse complement strand
ATATATATATATATATATATATATATATATATATATATATATATATATGTGGGGGGGGATCAGGCTGCACACCGCAACGATATATAGATCAGGCTACATCCTGCAACAATATATGGATCGGGCTGCACGCCGCAGTGATATAGCGCTTCGGATGTAGGAGGCCCTCCGGAGTCTGTAAACCCCCAGTGAGCGCAGGTACATAATGAGTGTGAGTGTTGAGTGATGAGTGTTGAGTTATGAGTGACCGTGAGGCTCGCCCGAGGGGCTATTTATGAGTGACACTTTGCCCGAGAGGCTTGTTTTATGAAATCACTATTTTCACTCTATTTTTATATTGAGCCTCTATTGAAACTGATGAAAAATATTTTCATATGATATCCATTGAAACTGGAGTTTTCACGAGATATTTTGACTTGAATACTGAGACTTATTATTGTGAGATTTATGTGATTTTACTGCTCGGCACTGCACTCAACCTTTATTTATGGTGGTTACTTATTGAGTTGGCGTACTCACGTTACTCCCTGCACCTTGTGTGCAGATTCAGGTATCATAGGATGCTGACTGTGAGTTGATATATCCTCAGTTGTTGTCGGAGTTTAGCAAGGTAGGTGCATGGTGACCGCAACCCTGCTCCTTTCCCTCTTATTCTTTCAGTAGATTATTTTATTATACCTCTCTTGTCTTTTGAGTAGACTGTATCAAACTTGTATCATAGATGCTCATGACTAGTGACGTCGCGGTCGGGCCGTTGATTTTTATGCTTGTTTATTTTCACTTGTTTTGAAAATTTTAATGAAATGTTTATGATGAAAAATATTAGTAAATGAATTATTGAAAGGGATAATTTTATGCTTTGAATAACAAATCGGCTAGCCTAGTACTGCAATAGGCGCCATCACGACCGGGGTGGTTTGGGATCGTGATAGTCTTTTACTCAGGTCCTTACAGAATTAACAACAAACCTTTGATTATGAAGCTATGTATTATGAATTTTGTTTTTCTAAAAAGAATTTTTGATTGAAATTCCCCTGTGAGTGGTGTTACCAAATCTCCTTATGAGTTGTTGGGGTGGTCAATCACCAAGTAGAATAGCAAGTGTAATAGGAAAGTCTTGTATGCAGACGAGTGCACATCCAAACAAAAGAGGATCTCCTATGCACATATGTTACTTGAGATTAATGTTACTAGGCCACTTCCCACTAGTGTCACTGTGTGGGAATATGAAGGGAGGAAATTTGAACTAATGATAGAGTATGACTAGAAGCCATACTTTTGTGATGTTTGCTTGAAAATAGGCCACTGTTGCAAGAAAATTGAAGCTGAGAAATAGCTTTTTGAACAACCTTTGAGGAGGAGGATATTAGGAGGCAATGCACAACCAGCTTCACAACCCGTGGGGCCATCAAATGTGACCCAAGAATGGAGAACAAAGAAACCCCCTGATATGAGGGAAAAGCCTGTTGAGGATATGGGAGCCAATAAGCCAAATGCTGGTGACTATGACCACCAAGTACCTGAGCAAAGACAACTACCACCGGTTATTCGTGAGGAGTAGATAATGGTAAGTAACAAGGAGATTGGCAATGTTGACCACTAATCCAAAAGAACCCTGAATTGAGTTGCACCAAGGAGTTCTCAGCTTTGTCTACTAGGGTTCAGAGGCTTAATAATGTAACAGTGAAAAAAGGTGGAATTGGGAATCATAAAAGCTTGCCTACAACAGAAAGTGGGCTTCCTATATTATCTCACTGACCTGGTTAGTGTGAAATGTTAAGGGTATTAACAAGAGATACAAGCAGAAGGAGCTAAAGTTATATGTGAAGAATGAGTACATTAATCTGGTAGGCCTGCTTGAAACCAAAGTAAAAGAAGCTAGTGTTAATGAAGTATTTAAAAATTTATTACCAGGTGGGGCACTATAATGTAATTATCAAAGTGTAGTGAATGGAAGAATATGGCTTAATTGGGACCCTAATGTATATTGTGTGGATATTAACAGAGTAGACGCTCAACTTATTCACTACTTAGTCAGGCGCCAGATGGATGGTTTTGAAGAATACTTTACTCTGGTCTATGGGTTTAAATACTTTGGATTAAAGGAAGGCTCTATGGACAGGTTTGACTGACATCTCTGTTCAAATGACCAAACTTTGGATTGTAAGTGGTAGCTTTAATGACATTCTATATACACATGAAATGTTGTATGATGGTTGATTTCTCTGATTGCATTCACATATTTTTCCTGAATGAGCTACCATGAGGGGACTACTACACCTGGTCTAATAAACAACAGGGTGCATACACGATATTAAGTAGAATTGACAGGGTATTTGGCAATGACATGTGGATGATGGACTGGGGAAATGTATGCATTGAGTATGAAGCACCTCATATATCTGATCACTCACCTATGCTGATCAACATAAAGTCTATAAGACTCAATATCAGATCACCCATTTAGATTCTTTAACGTGTGGGCTGCTCATGTGGACTTTGAAACAATTGTAGTGAGTATATGGAGAAGGAGATTATACATTGATGAAATGGAGGACATCTAGAAAAAATTCAAGGCCCTTAAACCACTTTTCAAAAGACTCAATAACGATTAGTATAAGGGTATTTCACAAAAAATTAAAAAGGCAAGGGCTAATCTCATCACTGTGCAGGAGAATATGAAACACCAATACACGGAAATATAGTTGGAACAAGAGAAGAATACTCTGCAGAATTTGGAGAAATGGTCCCTAATTGAAGAGAATATAATGAAGCAGAAATCGAGAGTAAAATGGATCACATTAGGAGATGCTATTATTGAGTACTTTTCTGATGTTATGAAAGAACGAAATCACAGGAAACAAATATTGGAAATCACAACTATAGATGGATGGAAGCTTACTACACCTGCTAGCATTAGAGAGGAGATTGTCAACTTATATAAGAGTTTGATGGGGACCTTGGCCAATTTATTGCCTGCTATCAATAGAGAAATTATGCAAAATAGACTTAAGCTTACTCATGATCAACAACTAAGCTTATGTACAAAAATTTCGGAGGAGGAGATTTATGAAAGTCTATGTGCTATCCATGAGGACACGGCTCCTGGAGCTGATGGCTATAGCTCATGTTTTTGAAAAAAGCATGGCCTATAATTAAACAGGAGGTAGTGAAGGCAAATCAGGAGTTCTTCATTTCTGGCGGACTGTACAAAGCTATAAATTGTACACCAATCACCCTTGTGCCAAAGGTGAGTAATCCAACAACAGCAAAAGACTTCAGGCCTATTGCTTGTTGCGTAATTCTATACAAGATTATCTCTAAAGTGCTAACAAATAGCCTACAGAGAGTCATTGCTAGTATCATCAGTGAGGCACAAATAGATTCATCCCTGGGAGGAATATTACTAATAACATAATTCTGTCTCAAGAGTTTGCCAAGGGATATACATGGAAGAACACTTCTTCAGGGTGTATGATCAAAATTGACTTGACTAAATCTTATGATTCTGTGGAGTGGATCTTCTTGGAACATGTAATGGTGGAGCTGGGATTACCAAAAAGATATCAGTGGGTGATAGTATATGTAAGACAAGTAGCTACTCCATAGTGGTGAATGGGGAACAATCAACACCTTTCTCAACAGCTAAGGGGTTGAGGCAAGGGGACCCCATGTCACCTTTCCTTTTTCTAATAGTCATGGAGTACTTGAGTCGATGTCTAAATGGTTTAAAAAAAGATATAGTTTAAGTTTCATCCTAGATGTTCCAAATTGGGTATCACTCACCTTAGCTTTGCGGATGACTTGATACTCTTTGCAAGAGGAGATGTACCTTCTATCACACAACTATAACAATGCCTTTATCAATTTTATAAGGCTTCGAGGCTGCAAGCTAACCAATCCAAGAGTTCTATTTACTTTGGAGGTGTGACACAAATAGTTAGAGAAAAGATATTGCAGAAGCTAGGATACTCCAGGGGTGAACTACCAGTAAAATACTTAGGAGTCCCATTTTCCACTAAGAAGATGTCATTAGATCAATGGCAACCCCTCATCGAGAAAATGGTGACAAAAATCCCTTCACGGACCTCTAAAACTCTCTCATATGTTGGCAGGATTAAGTTAGTTCAGTTGGTGTTATTTGGCATTCAAGCGTATTGCTTGCAACTTTTTTTTATCCCAAGTAAAATGCTGAAAGCAATAGAAGATTACTGTAGGAGATACGTTGGGTCTGGAGGTAATGTAATCATAAATAGATTATTAGTGACTTGGGAGAAAATGTGCACACCTTAAAGTGTTGGAGGACTCAATCTAATCAATATCAAATTGTTGAATAAGGTAGCAGCTGCAAAGAATTGTTGGGGCCTTGAACACAAGGTGGACAAATTGTGGATCAAATGGATCCACTCATATTATATAAAAGGGCAACAAATTACTGACATGCCAATACCTCAAGAGGCTTCTTGGCTAGTCAGAAAGATGATCGAAGCAAGGGATGTGGTGGATACTCTCGAGCATTTACGAGCTTTGCACATAATGATACAAACACATCAATACACCTTTCACAACCTCATATAGCACGGTAATATGACAATCAACTAGAACAAGTCAAAGAGTAGAATCTTAAGTCTCAACACATTTGAACAATCAATTCACATATTATTAACAAGGTACACATGTCGTATGCTCGGACCCAACAAGGGGATTCTACAAAGGTTAAAGTTAGCCATACATACCTGGGGTCGAAATCCCTTTCTAAATTTTACTCTCAAATCACCGGACCGACTAGCACCTTCAATCTAATTCACAATAGTGCACATTTAAACTTAGAATTAGGAATCATGGACATGTCTTGAACTCATTGGAGCATTCTATCAAACCCTAGGTGTTCCTTTAGATTAAATAACCCCTTTTTAGTGAAAGGTTACTCCAACCTATTTTCCTTTACTAGATTATGATAAATCGGGCACATGCATGCAAGATTCTTAACCCTATCTTTATGAACTATCCTACCCATGTTTTATTTTAACAAAAATCTGGAAATTAGGTTAATGAGGTAGAAGCTTACCCCTTAGAGTGAAGAAATTTGTGTCCTACTTGATTAGTTCCAAGCTTGAGTGATGAAGGAAGACCAATTTGATCAAGTTGGGACTTTCTCTCTCTAGAACCCACTCTTTCCTCTCTCTAATATCTCAGAAAAATGGTTAAAAAATGAAGGACATAGGTGTTTTAATGAACTGGGGTCGGGTTTTAAAATTTAGAAAAATAGGGCCCGACACAAGAATGCGGCCAGGAATGCAATCGCATTCCTGACATGCGGTCCGCAGAATCGACCGCATAATGGCCCTCGAGATGGGCCAAAATTCAAAACACACTGCCCATGTATGCGACCATTGTACGGTCTGCATACACGTTATGCGATCGCATAATGCGTCGCATAACTTCCCTCCCAAAATCAACGGCAACAATGCGACAGATATGCGGTCCGCAGAACTAAAATGCGATCGCACATTGGACCGCATAGTGGACCTCAAATGGGGCAGTGATCTGCCCGTGTATGCGACCACTATGCGGTCCGCATACACGTTATGCGATCGCATAGTGCGTCGCATAACACCTACTTTCTGGGAAATTTTATTCTTTAAGTCTCGGGGTATTTTTTACTCAATTTAGGTCCGTTTTAAAACTTCCACGATAAAAACAACTTGGGGACTCATTCGGGCATTATTTTAAAATGAGAAAATTTTACGGGTCTTTACATCCTCCCCCCTTAAAAATCATTCGTCCTCGAATGAGGGTTTTGGAAATCATTTAGTTTTGAAAGCATGACATGCAACTTCTAGATTTTCACTAACTCCAATATCTCAGAAAAATTTCGCCAGAGTTCCCTTTGTAATTAGACCTATCTACCTGTCAGAGAGCCCCCGAAACACATTTCCAAGCACCATTACACATTTTTTAATCACCCCATAACTCACACACAACGTTGTTATCTCAACAATTTGCAAATATTCAATCATTTTGTCAACTACACATAGTTCTTTCTTCTTATACCACAAATTTGCACACAATTCATATTTTTGCACATAACTTGGTCGTTTTAATGAGTCCCATACAACCCAATCACCTCAATATACTATATTCATTTCAATTAATCATTACCAACCTACTTTACCATTAATCACTTGCCTAACACATACATTCCACAAAACTTTCATTTACCTCAAGGGTTACACTCTACCCAAATAGAATAGCGGGTTCAGTTTTAGCACACATTGGGAGATTACAACAATAAGGCAATTAGGGGAAGATGGGGTGCTTTTGCACAAAATCGGACATAAAATATAATTTGCCTAGAGATGACAGTTATGACGATCACTACTAGACTTATTCAAACAAATGGGGATATTTTTCTTTCATCTCATTTTCCGCTTGCCACGTGGCTTCCTCAATGTGCTGACTTCGCCACAATACTTTAACTGAAGCAATTTCTTTGTTACTCAATCTGCGGACTTGTCTATCAAGAATAACAACCGGAACCTCTTCATACGATAATTCTTCATTAACCTCAATAGTCTCAACTGGCACGATGGCTGATGGATCTCCAACCACTTTCTTCAACATGGACACGTGGAACACCGGGTGCATTAATGACAATTCATGGGGTAATTCCAACATATAAGCCACTTGTCCTACCCTTTGAGCAATCCGATATGGCCCGACATACCTTGGGCTCAATTTTCCTTTCTTCCCAAACCGCATCACTCCCTTCATGGGAGATACCTTCAAGAATACCCAATCATCAACTTGGAATTCCAATTCTCTTCGACGAATGTCCGCATAGGATTTTTGACGGCTCTGAGCGATTTTCATCCTCTCCCGAATGACTCTGACTTTTTCAAAAATGCCTGGTGCACAAAATCTGGCCCTAACAATTCTGCTTCACCAACCTCGAACCACCCAATCAGAGATCTACACCTCCTCCCGTACAATGCCTCAAATGGGGCCATCTGAATACTAGCGTGAAAGCTGTTATTGTAAGCAAATTCGATAAGCGGTAAATGATCATCCCAACTACCGTTGAAGTCCAACGCACAAGCCCGTAAAATATCTTCAAGCGTATGAATAGTCTGCTCCGCCTGACCATCAGTCTGCAGATGGAAAGCTATGCTGACATTTACCTGAGTACCCAAACCTTGCTGAAATTTCCTCCAAAAATTAGTCGTGAACTGGGCTCCTCGGTCTGAGATAATAGAAACTGGAGTACCATGAAGCCTGACTATTTCCTTAGTATACAACTGAGCATACTGTTTTACAGCATCGGTGGACTTGACCGGCAAGAAGTGAGCTGATTTCGTAAGTCGATCCACTATCACCCAAATCGAGTCGAACTTGCGCCGAGTGAGAGGTAACCCTACCACTAAATCCATGTTGATCATTTCCCATTTCCACATTGGAATTTCCATAAGCTGAGTTAACCCAACAGGCCTCTGATGCTCGGCCTTCACTTGCTGACAATTCAGACATTTAGATACAAAGTCTGCCACATCTCTTTTCATACAGCTCCACCAATAAAGTTCCCGGAGATCTTGATACATAACACAATTGCCGCGAGTTCTAAATCATGCCGCGAGTTCTCGTGATTCTTGAGTTGCCTGGAAGCATAGGCTATAACCTTCCCGTGTTCCATTAACACACATCCCAAACCAACCCTTGAAGCATCGCAATAAACCACAAATCCCTCTGTGCCTTCTGGCAAAGTTAACACTGGTGATGAAGTCAATCTTGATTTCAATTCCTGAAAGCTCTTCTCACAAGCGTCGGACCATTGGAACTTAGTTTCCTTCTACGTCAATTTAGTCAAGGGGGAGGCGAGGGTAGAGAACCCCTCCACAAACCTCTGATAATACCCGGCTAGACCAAAGAAACTGTGAACCTCTGTCGGGGTCGTTGGTCTAGGTCAGTCCTTCACCGCTGTGATTTTCTGGGGATCAACCTTAATCCCTTCTCTGGAAACAACATGACCCAAAAATGTGACTGAATCCAACCAAAATTCACATTTTGAAAACTTGGCATACAATTGGTGCTGATGAAGAGTCTACAGAACTATCCTGAGGTGATTAGCATGATCCTCCCGACCGCGTGAGTAGACAAGGATGTCATCAATAAAAAAAATCACGAAGGAGTCAAGAAACTGTTTGAAAACCCGATTCATAATATCCATGAAAGCCGCTGGAGAATTGGTCAGTCCAAAGGACATTACCAAAAATTCAAAATGGCCATAACGAGTTCTGAAGGCGGTCTTAGGAATATCCTGCTCTCTGATGTTCAACTGGTGATGCCCCGACCGTAAATCAATTTTGGATAAGAACCTCGCACCTTTCAATTGGTCGAACAAATCATCTATCCGGGGCAATGGATACTTGTTTTTGATAGTGACTTTGTTGAGCTGCCGATAATCAATACACATCCGAAGTGACCCATCCTTCTTCCTGACGAAAAGAACCGGAGCGCCCCACGGCGACACACTCGGCCGAATGAACCCCTTCTCTAATAAGTCTTTTAACTGCCCCTTTAAATCCCTCAACTCTGCTGGCGCCATTCTGTATGATGGAATAGATATTGGTTGCGTATCTGGCAATACATCAATCCCGAAATCGATCTCTCTATCTGGCGGAATCCCTGGAAGCTCGTCCGGAAATACTTCAAGAAACTCATCCACGACTGGGACGGACTCGGGGGCAGACACTTCTAAAGTGGTGTCCGCAACCCGGACCAAATGATAAACACACCCCTTTTTAATCATCTTCGAGGCCTTAAGGTAGGAAATAAACCTACCCTTTGGCACCACACCATTCCCTTTCAACTCAATAACTAACTCGTTAGGAAACTCTAGTCTCATAATTCTAGTTCGGCAGTCGAGTTTAGCAAAGAACGAGTAAAGCCAATCCATTCCCATGATAACATCAAAATCTACCATCCCTAGTTCGACAAGATCGGTTGTGGTATCTCGACCACACACCATGACAACACAATTCCAATAGACTCGTGCGGTTGTAATGGAATCACCAACCAGAGTCGACACAGAGAACGACTCATGAAGCTGTTTGGGTTCTATCCCAAATCTTGAAGCAATAAATGGGGTAACATAAGACAAGGAGGACCCCGGATAAATAAGAGCATAACAATCAAAGGCTTGAACAGCCAGAATACCTGTAACAACATCTGGAGAAGCCTCCGCACTCTGGAGACCACTCAAAACATAGAACTGGCTGGGTCCACCTCTACCATGAGCTCCACCTCTAACTGCACCACGCCCTGCTGGAGCTGAAGGACGTACTGAAGATGCGGCGACTGAAGAACCGGACGACTGAGCAAAACCACTACCCATGCCCTAGCTGGGCGCACGACAATCCCGCCGAATATGACCTCTCACCCCACACCCATAGCATACTGGGATATCCAGGTAACAAGGCTCGGTATGGAACCTCCCACTTTTAGGGCATGGAGCCCTCCTCTGCTGCTGGAACCTCCCTCCTGGACGAGCGGACTGATGGGGTCTCCTACTGTCTGATCTTGGTCCCCAGCGACTGCTCTGCTGATAATGGTGCACTGATGGCGATGCACTGGATGAGGATTGAGCATAAGCCTGGGATGGACTTGATGGTCCTCACCCTTGAACTGGTCTCCCTCCTCCAACTAAACTCCCCAAGTGGCCCGCTAACTGGGCCCTGCTAATACTCTCCCTCTCCGACCTTATCTTCAATTTCCTAGCCTCCGTGGCCTGGGCGAATCCCACTATCTTACCATAATTCATGTCTGAGTGCAAGGCAGCTGTAGCAGCATTATTCACAACCAAAGGACTGAGGCCCTGAACAAACCGTCGAACTCTGGCACCCATAGTCGATACCAACTGAGGAGCGTACTTGGACAACCTCACGAACTCCATGTGGTACTCCCACACACTCATATTACCCTGCTTGAGAACCTCAAACTTCGTAGCACGGGCGGCCATAGCCTCGGCAGGCAAGAAGTGATCCATGAAAGCATCAACGAACTCATTCCATCTCGCCGGAGGACTTCGTCCCCACGGGAATTCTCCCACATCTCAAACCATGAATACACTGCTCCCATCAACCTGTAAGATGCTTACTCAACTCCCTCTGTCTCTGTAGCCTTCATAACCCAAAGCGTCTTGCACATCTCATCTAGAAAATCCTGCGGATCGGCCTTCGGATCAATACCTAAGAACTCTGGAGGGGCCAACCGCAGAAACTGGTTGACTCTGGAACCGGTGGAATCTCCCTGTCCGCTAGAGGATGCAGGGGCAGCATGAGATCCTTGGGCCTGAGCGTCCACTAACTGAGTCAACATATGAATAGCTCCCCTAGGGTCCCCATCAGAAGTACCGGGACCTGAAGCTGGAACCGAAGAAGGATCAGGAATACCAGCGGGAGGAGTTGCAGCACCCTCTGCCGCATCAGGAATAGGAACGCTCTGGTCTGGAACAGAAGGGCAGGTGGATTCAAAGTCAGGGACTCGATCTCACCCACACCATCGGGTACAGATTTCACATCCACACTTGGGGTGGCATCGGCCTCTAGGCCGAGCCGAGCTCTCTTCTTTGGTGCGAATACTGGAAATTTTAGAACAGAGCACGAGTTAGACCAGAATATTTTCACTTTCCACTTCACCGCACGATATAGAATAACAATGAAAAGGGTGTTTCCTAAATGTCCATGTAGCCCCCTAATTATAGATGTGGTCGACAACACACCGATAAGAAGGGCTCTACTAGACACGGCTCCGAGACATCCTAGAACACTTTTAAAACCTTAGGCTCTAATACAAAGTTTGTCACACCCCAAAATCGAGGGACGCGTACGGTACTCAACCGGGTGATCCCAGTCAAGCGAACCTGATTTGCCTTTCCTATCCCACGCGTTACCCCGTGATTTCAATACACATTATTCAAATAAAATAGCCATTTATATCTTAAGCATGAACTTTTAACTTGAATTCACTTCTACTTTTTATCATTACGAACACATGATACCAAATACTTACAAAATGCATACCGCATTAACAACGTGGACCACGATTCCAAACCGTACGCTTACTACCCAAAATGCATATATACTTTCCCCACATTGTTTCTACGGAGCCTCTACAAGTACAAAAGATTTATATACTACTTGCCGGCAACAAGGCCCCGGCTATACCTTACACTACACCACAAGCTCAAATTAAGGTGACATGAGCCACACGTGGCCCTTGGAGGAAGTGGGGCTCACCAGAACAGCTGACGAAAAGGAGAGGAGGCACTACTGACGGTGGGTTGAATTACCTGTTGTAGAACCACCTACATTTATATAAGAAAATGTAGCTCCCCCGGCAAAAGGGACGTTAGTACTGTGGAATAGTACTAGTATGTATGAACAAACTTTATCCCAAGTACAATCAAACAATACACAAGTAAGAAACAGTAATAGAACCAATCAATCAATACACGTGGAAAAGAACAACCAAATCATCAAGTTTCACAATCTCTCCTTTTCCCCTTTCAACATTACCATATTCAAGAGTTTCCCCGATTTTTTTCTCATTTCGATGGTGATAACGATCACATTCCGTCCTTATTACCTCGGACATCCTTATTACCTCGGCCTCCCTTATTTCCTCACATCTTATTATCTTTATTAGTTCGTGTTGCGGCGCGCAACACGATCCCACTTGAAAATCATACTTCATAACAGCAACCACAAACAATTGCATCACAAGAATTATCATTTCAAGGAATCACAAGTTCATATCAACAATTTATTTATTTGGGCCCAAGCCACCATAGTTCTTACCAAGCAGTAATTCATGTACACGGCGTTGCCATAATCGTTCAACTCAATTACATCATTTCACAATACCCTTTTTCCACTTTCCACGCACGACTTTTAGCCATTATATACATTCCCACACTTGGACGCATCAACAATCTTTCATTCATTAAAACATACTTTCATATCGATACTCTCGAGCATTTACTAGCTTTGCACATAATGAGACAGACACATAAATACACCTTTCACAACCTCATATAGCACGATAATATGACAATCAACTAGGACAAGTCAAAGAGTAGAATCTTAAGTCTCAACACATTTGAACAATCAATTCACATATTATCAACAAGGTACACATGTCGTATGCTCGGACCCAACAAGGGGATTCTACAAAGGTTAAAGTTAGCCATACATACCTGGGGTCGAAATCCCTTTCTAACTTTTACTCTCAAATCATCGGACCGACTATCACCTTCAATCTAATTCACAATGCGACACATTTAAATTAAGATTAGGAATCATGAACATGTCTTGAACTCATTGTAGCTTTCTATCAAACCCTAGGTGTTCCTTTAGATTAAATAACTCCTTTTTAGTGAAAGATTACTCCAACCTATTTTCCTTTACTAGATTATGATAAATCGGGTACATGCATGCAAGATTCTTAACCCTATCTTTATGAACTATTCTACCCATGTTTTTATTTTAACAAAAATATGGAAATTAGGGTTAATAAGGTAGAAGCTTACCCCTTAGAGTGAAGAAATTTGTGTCCTACTTAATTAGTTCCAAGCTTGAGTGATGAAGGAAGACCAATTTGATCAAGTTGGGACTTTCTCTCTCTAGAACCCATTCTTTCCTCTCTTTAATATCTCAGAAAAAATAAAGGGGAGGGGTGTTTTAATGAACTGGGGTCGGGTTTTAAAAATTTAGAAAAATAGGGCCCGACACAAGAATGCGGTCAGGAATGCGATCGCATTCCTGACATGCGGTCTGTAGAATCGACCCCATAATGGCCCTCGAGATGGGCCAAAATTCAAAACACACTGCCCAGGTATGCGACCATTGTGCGGTCCGCATACACGTTATGCGATCGCATAATGCGTCGCATAACTTCCCTCCTAAAATCAACGGCAATAATGCGACAGATATGCGGTCCGCAGAACTGAAATGCGATCGCACAGTGGACCGCATAGTTGACCTCAAATGGGGCAGTGATCTGCCCGTGTATGCGACCATTATGCGGTCTGCATACACGTTATGTGATCGCATAGTGCGTCGCATAACACCTACTTTCTGGAAAATTTTATTCTTTAAGTCTCGGGGTACTTTTTACTCAATTTAGGTCCGTTTCAAAAACTTCCACGATAAAAAAAACTCGGGGACTCATTCGGGCATTATTTTAAAACGAGAAAATTTTACGGATCTTTACAATTACTTAAAATACAACGCACTTTTAACACACTTTATATACCCTAGTATCATGGTCGTGTGGTACCTTGTATAGCATTAGTTCATAAATACCGGATATTATAGCTCAGACCTTATTTTATCCCAAATTTCCAAACTTCGACGAAACTTATTTTCTTCGATTCTCTTACCCTCACACCTTCACGAATTTACTTATCACTTGTTTGAAATAGCATAATACTTATAATCTCTCAAAATAATTTTCTTCCCGTCGATTAACTTACGACGAAACTTTAACGTACAAAAATGCGGGATGTAACATCGCCTTTCCGAGTTTTTATCAATTTACTTATGGCGTACTTTCACGTATGAAAACATGGAATGTAACAGGCTGCTCACTAGTGATAGACTTGTACAATGGGGAATGTAGGTAGACACTTTGTGTGTACTATGTCAATCTCATGATGAGAACAAAAACTATCTTTTTGCTGAATGTGCCTTTGCCAGAGACTATGGAATAGGGTGCTACCATGCATCAGACGACCATATAGAGCTAAGTCATGGAGCCGACATTGGATGTTGGCAGTGGAAAATGCTAAAGGGAAGTCCGAGAATGCTGCTAGTTTCAAAATGGTTTATGCTGAAACAATTCACGTGATCTGGAATGAGAGGAATTATCGAATTTTGTAGAAGCACAATAGGGAAGTAGAAGACATAGCCAGGACTGTTGCATGCGTATGCAATGTGAGAGCATCTGCAGAAACACGAAAACTTCTACAACAATTCAAATTTTGAGGAGATAGGTGATTAGGCTAGCACATAGGACTTTTGAGGATTATTTGATGTTCTCTACATGGATAGTGTAGACTCGTTGATGATTAATGAAATCGTTTAAAATTCTAATCGTAGCCGGCACCATGCAATTTGCCAAAACTTATTTTGCATATTTTGAAAACAACCAAATAAAAAAGAAATTATTAGTGGACGTCATGTCACACAATATTAACTTTGACAATTTGAAATATTTTCAAAATTTACGACCAAGGGAATTTTAAATACCCTCGGACTAAAACCATCAAGGATTATGTTGGATGGATTGGATGCCTTCACCTATAATTAGAGGTTCCGAATTCGAGTCCTGGTAATAAAAAAAATCCTGATAAAAAGCGTTTTTTCCTTTAATGGCCTTACGCCGAGCGAATACAAGTTAGTTGGGCTATAATTGGGTAGCGTCAAAATAGCACGGGCTAACCAGTTTTCGGACTGGTCATTCAAAAATAGTCAGCGTTTGCCAAGTCATTGGAAAATAACCACTATTTTGCTGCAACAAAGACCGGTCCAACATAATATACATAATATACTGGAGTTCGGTGCACTTGTGTATGAAATTCCAGCATATTATGCTAGAACTCCACCACGCGAAAAGTTTCAGAATAATATACTGGAGATTCGAGTTTCTGTGTATGAACTTCCAGCATATTATGCTGGACCGGTATACTTTGCTGGAACTCCAGTATTGTCAATGATCTTTTTGTAGTTGTGAAGTGAGATAGAGAAAGACACCTTTTACTATAAACAGCAAATAAATATTCTTTCTTGCTCTCGTAACAGATGCAAAAAATAAACTTAAACTATAAATTTGCTTGTAATTACTTAACTGCTTCCATAGGTAGGTAAAAAGAAAAACTAAATCTCATAAAGGATTTCCTGACCCATATCACCAATGCCTTTTCTATTAACATGATTTATTTATTGAGAATTTTATGAAAAATGAAAAATGAAAAACGATTTCCAAGTGATAACATCAGAATTTAATTCATTTAATTACTTTAAATGGAAGGTACAGAGAGAAAGCAATAGCATTCATGCATCTCTCTTCGAGGAGCCGCTTTAAAAGGCAAGTGGGGTACGTTAAAAAACACTTTAATTTGCTTTATGAATAAGAGAACAGAGCTCTAATTCATAAGTCAACAATGTAGGTAGTATGAGGAACAAGAATCATTTTTACTTTTGATTTTTCACCTGGGCTGGTATCTATTTGGACCCTACTAATTTAGATCTATTAACGGGGCTTTTGCATCTATACCCGTTTTATGAATCACGCTTTAACCAATACTCACGCAAACTTCAGCATTCTAGTAGACAGATCTTAAATTGTTTGTAATTGCTGAACTTAAGTATTCTACTAGTTGAAGTTTTGTTCTCCATTTGCTATACTTCAGTATGTTTTAGCTGAAGTTTTGTCCTGGACTCAATAGTTCTGTCGTAAAAATTTTTCAAAAACTTCAGCATCTTATTTAGTCTATTTGTAAAAACTTAAGCACTAAATAAGCTGAAGTTTGTCCTGGATTCATTAGTTTTGTCATAAAGCTATTTCAAAAACTTCAGCAGAAGATGTTGAAGTTATTTAATTCATTTGTAAAGACTTCAGCACTAAATAAGCTGAAGTTTATGTCCTACAGTCGTACTAGCTGAAGTTTTGTTCTCTATTTGCTGAACTTCAGCATGTTTTAGCTGATCTTTTTTGCGTAAACTTAGTGTTGGCTGAAGTTTTTGTTTGTAATTGCTGAACTTAACGATTCTACTAGTTGAAGTTTTGTTCTCTATTTGCTGAACTTCAGCATGTTTTAGCTGAAGTTTTTTGCGTAAACTTAGTGTTGGCTAAATTTTTGTTTGTAATTGCTAAACTTAAGCATTCTACTAGCTGAAGTTTTGTTCTCTATTTGCTGAACTTCAGCATGTTTTAGCTGAAGTTTTTTGCGTAAACTTAGTGTTGCCTGAAGTTTTTGTTTGTAATTGCTGAACTTAACCATTCTACTAGTTGAAGTTTTGTTCTCTATTTGCTGAACTTCAGCATGTTTTAGCTGATGTTTTTTGCGTAAACTTAGTGTTGGCTGAAGTTTTTGTTTGTAATTGCTGAACTTAAGCATTCTAGTAGTTAAAGTTTTGTTCTCTATTTGCTGAACTTCAGCATGTTTTAGCTGAATCTATATTTGCTGAACTTCATCATGTTTTAGCTTAAGCTTTGTTATGTTTGTGATGAACTTCAGGGCTGAAGTTTGTTTTGTATTGAAGATGGAATTTCTCAGCTTTCTACTGATATTGTTCATAAAAATCCTTCTGATCTTTCTGGTTGGGTACAAAGCATGTTATCTGAGCTCAATAACACTTTGCTGGCAAACTAATTAAACACTTCATTAACAGAAATTATTGGGAAAACAGGACATCCTAATCGGCATTGGAAGAAACACAAGATAGATCATCTTTGTAAATAAAAATTTTAAATCAAGAGTCCCATAATAGTTCAACTTTCAAAGCTTAGTGTAAGAATTGTATCAATAAATCCGCAATTAGCTTGCTGTTTGATATTCCATTCTTGGATCAATCTGAATTCATTGCAAATATAATAAATACAAACAATGAATTATAAATAGATGAAGAAAAGTTCTAAAATGGTGTTTCAACAAAAATGGCAGTCACTATGAGCAAATCAGCAGTAAAGTATACTACAAATTACAAAAAATAAAGAGTAGAATAAAGAGTAGAAAAAAAGAGAGGAAGAAAGGAGCGCACAGGTAGTAGGAAGAAGGAGGCGTCTTAAGTTGTAAAAATTAAGGTATATATTAAATAATTTTAAAAATATGGGTATATATTAAATGGGGACGATTAAATAAAGCGTTCCGTACAATTTTTACTCTATTAATGAGAAAGTATTTTCTACCAACTTTTATTTTTTATTTTTGGTACTCAAATTCGAAACTTTTGATTAAGGATGACACGAATAGATCCCACGGCAATCTTTGACGGTAAAATAGGAATATAAGATATCAAAAGGTCGGTGCATGACCTCATATGCAGCATCTGCACACAGCCTACTTTCAATATTTATTCCCACGAATAGTCTTTTCTTTATATAATTTTTTAAACAATATTGATTTAAGTTAAATTAATGATGAATTGGGAGTTTGGGACATGCATGCACCATGTCATCATGGGATTTGAAATTACGTATAGAACTTAGGGAACAAAAGGCATGATAATCACGTGAGATTGGCATGGCTAACAAGGAACATAAGATTAATAAGTTTGTCAATGAAATAACCAATAATGACTTTGGTTTTTTAACTAATTAACCTTGAGTTTCCGTTTACACAACATATATATTCCCCCATCACCCTGCCAAACCCCACTTTAATTATGTTTTTCGGTTAGTGAGTTTCAATTAATGTTTCTGTACATTATATTAATGGCGCAAAAAAGAAATACGATTATATCTTTATGAGATAATTCTAAGTAAATTTCTACGATAAATAATTTGATAAAAATATTAACTAATTTTCTATAACATATTCAATTATTAATAGTATTAAAAATGTTATACTACCTATATATATAACTTAAATTGTTGATGAAAAAATTTTCTAAGTCATTCTTGTTTTTCTTATCTTAATGGTAAAGAATATTGCAAGTACTAATTACTGTATCGCAACGATGAGAAGCACTATAAAAAGAAACTCACGTAATATTTCTGTATTGGTGGAAAAAAGATGTCCCACAGAAAATGCTAGTAAGCTAACAAAGCATGACACATGGTACAATGGTGTAATGACAACTAGCACGCTCGATTAGCGAAATTAAGAATACAAGGACGCTACGAGGAGAACACCCACGAGATAGTACACATCAGAGGATCGGGCCTGAATAATTGTCAAAGAAGAGACGCGAATGAAATGACCCCACTTTAATTATGTTTTTCGGTGAGTGTGTTCCAATTAATGTTTCTGTACATTATATTAATGGCGCAAAAAAGAAATATGATTATATCTTTATAAGATAATTCTAAGTAAATTTCTACGATAAATAATTTGATAAAAATATTAACTAATTTTCTATAACATATTCAATTATTAATAGTATTAAAAATGTTATACTACCAATATATATAACTTAAATTGTTGATGAAAAAAATTTTCTAAGTCATTCTTGTTTTTCTTATCTTAATGGTAAAGAATATTGCAACTACTAATTACTATATCGCAACGATGAGAAGCACTATAAAAAGAAACTCACGTAATATTTCTGTATTGGTGGAAAAAAGATGTCACACAGAAAATGCTAGTAAACTGACAAAGCATGACACATGGTACAATGGTGTAATGGCAACTAGCACGCTCGATTAGCAAAATTACGAATACAAGGACGCTACGAGGAGAACACCCACGAGATAGTACACATCAGAGGATCGAGCCTGAACAATTGTCAAAGAAGAGACGCGAATGAAATGACCCCACTTTAATTATGTTTTTCGGTTAGTGAGTTCCAATTAATGTTTCTGTACATTATATTAATGGCGCAAAAAAGAAATATGATTATATCTTTATAAGATAATTCTAAGTAAATTTCTACGATAAATAATTTGATAAAAATATTGACTAATTTTCTATAACATATTCAATTATTAATAGTATTAAAAATGTTATACTACCAATATATATAACTTAAATTGTTGATGAAAAAAAATTTCTAAGTCATTCTTGTTTTTCTCATCTTAATGGTAAAGAATATTGCAAGTACTAATTACTATATCGCAACGATGAGAAGCACTATAAAAAGAAACTCACGTAATATTTTTGTATTGGTGAAAAAAAGATGTCACACGGAAAATGCTAGTAAGCTGACAAAGCATGACACATGGTATAATGGTGTAATGACAACTAGCACGCTCGATTAGCGATATTAAGAATACAAGGACGCTACGAGGAGAACACCCACGAGATAGTACACATCAGAGGATCGGGCCTGAACAATTGTCAAAGAAGAGACGCGAATGAAATGAATCAAGGTAAAAAGAAGGGAAGATACATGAACCAGAAGTAAATAAGGAAAGGGAATCGAAATCGTTATTAGGCATTTATAGCTATGAATGCGTCAAATTATGGTTATTAATGATAACGAGCAATCAATATAATTAATGCTCATAATTGATTCGTCTAAAATAGGAAAAAACGTTATGGTTGTATATCCCTATATAAGGATAAAGAATATTACTTGTAAGGACAAGTCCCAAGTACTACTGAAATACACTCTATAACTTCTTGCTTTACCAAAGTTTCCTACCTTAATTTTAGGGGTAGACTGTCTTTTCATTCCTTATTTCTTTCTGTCAATTTAGCTATTACTTTTGTTATTTTTTCAAATAGGTTGTTGAGGAAGTAAAGTAAAATTTGGTTATCAGTAACTCAATTTCTTCTAAATATAGGCTTTGACTGAAAATTCTATTTTTTGGTTAAACAAATTGATTTCGTTCCCGGGAATCTGATATTCTTTTCACTTTTCAAAATTCTTCTTTCTCATAACCAAACTATGTCAACTGGCAACGACAATGACCAACTAAACCCACAAGAGGTAACATCACCACACCACTCTCCAATAGGACCCCCTCGTCGGTCCCGTGAAGGATCACCTGAGAGATCTACATCACACGCTAATGATCAACAAGGGGATGAACAAATTGTCGAACAAGACGTTTTAAAACAATTGATTGCAAAGCACGTGAATAATGTTCTTCAAGCCTTTTGGGTTGCCTAACGCACCACAAACTCCTCTACCAATCAATACATCGACTTTAGAAAACCCACGCTCGGGGCTCGACAACTCAGGTAGTGGAGGAATTCCAAATGAATCTCGCGATGGGAGGTAAGGTACACCAAATGACTCAATTTAAAAAGTTTGGTACTAACCTTGCAGAAACAGTTGAAAGAGAATAACGATCGCATAGAACAAATACCTGGTGTACCTCCCATGATAAAAAGAGTAAATATTGATAAATATTCCCAGCAGCCCTGGAAGCCAAGTGCGGCTCCTCTCCCAATTTCGAAAAAAGTTTAAAATGCCTGATATTCCAAAATATGATGAAACAACCGACCCTCGATGTCACGTAACTGTGTTTACAATTGACGTGAAGGGAAATGATTTAACCAAGCAAGAAATCGAATCAGTTTTGGTTAAAAAATTTGGTGAAACACTGACAAAAGAGGCATTAACATGGTATTCTCTTTTACCTGAAAAATCTATTGATTCTTTTGCTAAGCTTGCAGATTCATTCATAAAAGCATATTCGGGAGTTCAGAAGGTTGAAAAAGGATGGAAGACATCTTTAAGGTAAAACAAGGAGATACAAAATTACTCAAGAAATTTGTGGATCGATTCCAACGGGAGAGGATTATGCTACCACGAGTACATGACAATTGGGCAGTTATGGCATTCGCGAGCAATTTAAATGAGAAAATTTCAGAAGCTACGAGGAAACTGAAGGAAAGTTTGCGAGAGTTTACTACAACAACGTGGGATGATGTGTACAACAGGTACAACACGACGCTGTGAATTGAAGAAGATGCGGTTTCGCAGCCAAGGGTTGGTGAAATAGCAGGATCGAGACGTTTAGAATCCGAAAAAGGTCCGGAAAAAATAGGTATGAACCTTACATGGGACCTTCAGGGCGAGATTCACAGTCTAAACAGAAAAACATATGATCTGAGTCTAGATCAAGGCAAAAAGATGCAGGTTCATCATCTAGATTCAAAAAGGAAGGGGAAGCGTGAGGCGGTGATTCCAATACACATGCGAGGATCGAAGATTAAAGTTTTAATTTTAGTAGTTGTTTTAAGAGGTATAGGAGATAAGGTGCGGTGGCCTAAAGAAATGAGATCAAACCCGAGCAAAAGAAATCCAAATTTTTGGTGTGTGAATTTCACAACGATCCTGGCCATAGAACAACAGATTGTAGGCTATTAAAGGCGAAGTTGAGCATTTGTTGAAGCAGGTTTATTTAACTGACTTATTTAGTGAGAAAGGTAGGCAATCATATATGATGAATAGACAAGAACCTCCAAAACCTCCATCTCCAAAGAGAATAGTCAATGTGATAAGTGGGGGAAATGAGGTCAATGGTGTGACATATACAGCTGCAAAAAAGACATCAAAAGTCACGGTCACTCATGGAAAGCGAGTTCGCCAAGTTTTGTATGAAGATAGTATAACATTAGATGATGCAGATGTGGATGGCTTGTTATTCCTCACAACGATGCGCTGGTAATATCTTTACTTGTACATGATACTAACGTTAAACGAGTTTTAATTGATCCAGTAGCTCCGTAAATATCATTCTGCTAAGGGTGATGAATAAAATTCAAGCTAGCAACAAGGTGGTACCAAAGGCACGATCTTTATCTGGGTTTGATAATTCAAGCGTTAGCACAAAAGGGGAAATAATGCTTATCACATTTGCAAAGGGAGTTATCAAAGATACAAGGTTCCAGGTGATAGATGCTGACATGGATTATAATATGATTCTAGGAAGACCATGGATTCATAACATGAATGATGTATCGTCCACATTGCATCAAGTTATTAAATTTCCTTCAAAATGGGGGATTCGACAAATCCGTGGAGATCAGCATGCTTCTAAAAGTATCAATTCAGTGGTGGTTTCAAGTACAACGAATGATGTGGCAGATGAGAAAAGAAACTACAGAATTCAGTTGAGGATATAGTAATACAAACATCAATTGAAGGCATTTCATGACAGACGGATGTAGATTCAAGACCCAATGTTATTCAAGAACCAGAAGAGAATGAAAACATCAAAACAACAACTGAAGAACTCGAAGCTATAATGTTATTTAAATACATCCCAAACAAAATTTTTTACATCGGAGCAAATCTTGGTCCAGTAATGAAATATAAATTAATTGAATTCTTAAAAACTAACACAGATTGCTTTGCTTGGTCGCATTCAGATATGACAGGTATACCACCGGAGGTGATGACCCACAAATTGAATGAGGATCAATCATATCCACCAGTCAAGCAGAAGAAAAGGAAGCAAGGATCCTTCAAAAATCAATTGATCCAGGATAAGGTACAAAAGCTTTTAAAAATTGGGTCCATACGAGAGGTAAAGTACCTAGACTGGTTCGCTAATACTGTGGTGGTCTTAAAAAGAATGGGAAATGGCGGGTTTGCATAGATTATACTGATCTAAATAAATCTTGTCCTAAAGATTCATTTCCTTTATCGCATATAGATCAATCAATTGATTCTACCGCAGGTCATGAACTGATAAGTTTTTTAGATGCATATTCAGGTTATAATCAAATTAAGATGGATCCTCTAGATGAAGAAAAAACTTCATTTATTACAGATAAGGGGACTTACTGCTACAAAGTCATGCTATTTGGTCTAAAAACGCTAGAGCTACGTACCAAATATTGGTGACTAAGATGTTTCAAGAACATCCAGGAAAGACTATGCAAGTCTATATTGATGATATGTTAGTCAAGTCAACACAAGCAGGGGATTATTTTCAACACCTGTCAAGCACTTTCAAAATTCTCCGCAAATATAATGTGAAGCTAAATCCAGAAAATTGTGCTTTTGGTGTGGCTTCAAGTAAGTTTTTAGGTTTTCTTATTTCAATAGGGGCATTGAAGTGAATCTTGCACATATCAGAGCTATTGAGGAGATACCGGATGTACTCACAAGCAAAAAAGAAATGCAGAGATTAACAGGAAGGATAACAGCCTTGGGGAGATTTATTTCAAAATTTTCAAAAAAGAGTTTTAAATTCTTTTCGGTATTGAGAAATCAAAACCAATTTGATTGGAGTGAAAAATGCCAACAAGCCCTCAAGGATATAAAATCATATTTTTCAAATCCACCCCTTCTAGCCAAATCGAAAAACGGAAAAACAAGAACTATCATGTAGGTTAGCTAAATGGGCAATAGAACTCAGTGAATATGATATCATATATCATCCTAGAACTGCAATAAAATCGCAGGTTTTAGCAGACTTTGTAGTAGATTTCAGCACGAATTTAGTTCTTGAAGCAGAAAGGAAACTACAAGTATTTATCAGATCTAATCCGGGAACTTGGATTTTATTTACCGATAGTTCCTCGAATGTTAAGGAGAAGGTCTAGGTATTGTACTAATTCCGCCTTCAAGGGAAATCGTAAGACAAGCAATAAAATATTATCTCATCACTAACAATGAAGCGGAGTACGAAGTTGTGATTGCAGGTTTGGAACTAGCGCAAGAAATTGGTATATAACAGATTGTAATCGAAAGTGATTTGAAACTAGTGGTTAACCTGATGCAGGGGACTTACATAGCAAGAGAAACCCGAATGCAATAATATTCGGAAAAGGCAAGAGAATTAATCAGACAGTTTCAGTCGTAGAAGGTCGTGCAAATACCCAGGGAGGAAAAAGCATAAGCAAATGTGGTAGCTAATCTCGCGTTTGTTGCGGAAACAACATATGCAGAAAATACTATAGTAATACATTTGTTTCATTCGGTGATCGACCAAGACAAAAATGAGATAAATTTTAACAATTTGACTTAGGATTGGAGGAACGAATTTGTTAACTTTTTTCAGTACGGAATTTTACGCGAAGAAAAGAAAAAGTCTCAATTATTTTGCCAAAAAGCTTCCCGGTATTATTTGATTCTTGGAAACTTGTACCAAAAAGATATTCAGAGGGCCTTTAGCACGATGTCTCAGACCTTCGCAAACAGAATATGTGATGAGAGAAGTACATAAGAGGCATTGTGGAAATCACGCTGGAGGAATATCGTTGGTAAAAACACTAATAAGAGCAGGATATTATTGGCCAAAAATGGAAGAAGAGGCGGAAAGTTTGTAGCCAAGTGCGATAAGTGCCAACAACATGGCAACAACATGCATCACCCATCACAACTGTTACATTCAGTTATTTCGCCGTGACCTTTCATGAAATGGGGCATGGATATCGTAGGTCTGTTACCTCAAGCTAAAGGAAAGGTACGGTTTCTATTAGTTTTGACAGATTATTTTTCAAAATGGTAGAAGCAGGAGTTTTTAAACAGGTGAGAGAAAAGGAAGTCAGAGACTTTATTTGGCGAAACATTATTTGCCAGTTCGAAGTTCCAAAAGAAATCGTGTGTGATAATGGCCCATAGTTCATAGGCACGAAAATCACAGAATTCTTTTAAAGTTGGCAGATTAAACGGATTACGCTGCACCTTACCATCCTATAGCCAATGGGAAAGATGAGTCAATAAACAAAGTTATTATTAATAACTTAAAGAAGAGATTAGAAGAATCAAAGGGAATATTTCCAGAAATGTTACTAGGGGTATTGTTGTCTTATCGAACGACAACAAAAACAAGCACATAAGACACTCCATTTTCACTTGTCTACGGCGCTAAAGACTTAAGTCGAGTAGAGATAGGTGAACCAAGTACGACGTATACACACGCTACTGAGGGGCTAAATGAAGAAGAGATGCGAATGAATTTGGATTTACTGGAAGAAAGGAGAGAAGCGGCGCTGATAAGGACGGCGGCTCAAAAACAGATGATTGAGCGATACTACAACAGGAAAGCTATTTTGAGACACTTCAAGATTGGGACTTCGTCCTCAAAAAGGTGTTTCAATCGATAAAAGCGGCTAACGCGGGAAAATTAAGTCCGAATTGAGAAGGCCCTTATAGGGTTCGAGGCATTGCTGGAAAAGGAGCATATGAGTTGGAAACCATGGATGGCAAGATACTACTTTTAGACGAAGAAAGTACCCATGGGCAGGTATCACTCAGTTACGATTTTATTTTATTCTTTTGAATTTTACTAACAATTTTAGATGATAGACAAAAAGCTAGCCCGTACCAAATGATGATACTAGACCTGAAAGACACGCGGAATTCCCGGTCTAGGTTACAACCTTTCTGATGGAAAAAGGGGTTATGCAGTCATCATCTAAATATATATCTCTAAGTCCCGTTTTTATTTTCCTTTTCAGGAAATGGACCAAAAGAAAGGAGTAACCCAGTGTTCGAGATTTCATAATTCAAAGCTCTAACACTGGAGGGACTATGCATATAGAAGGAAGCAAAAAGAAGCCTGAATTAAAAACCTTGAAGAAAACTTGGAAATGTCTAAACTAGCGAAAAGGGCACGAGATACATTCCATGTTCCTACGAGTTTCAGGTTAAGGCCAAAAATTAGTCACGGGATAATAGACTCGATTTTATATTTCAAAAATCTGTTACAAAGAAAGCAGTTATGCAAGTGTTGTATGAATAAATAAAAATGATGTACGAAATTCATTTGAAAGTTCAAAGCATAAAACTTCCTCAAATTATTTCTTTTCATCTCTACTTCTTCTTTCATATATTTACACCAATATGAAGATGAGACGTCATCTTCATCAGTGTCGTTATAACGCCATCTTTTATAAAATTCCGTGTTTATTAAAGTCACGGATTGTTAAAACATTTTTAAATGCAAGGAAAAATCTCAAATATCAAAGAGCAGAATAAACGATAAAAGCAGTCGAAACATATATTAAACCTTGGTAAAATAGAGGTATTAGTTTATCATTAAACCCCAAAAGAAGACAGGGGTAACCAAAAACAACCTTCCCAAAAACAACCTTACAAAAAGTTGTTAAGTTAAGAGCAAAGCAACAAATAAAAGTTAATAAAAAAGCAGGAAAAAACTAAGGAGCATCATCAATGGGAGCATCATCCACGAGAGCATCATCAATGGGAGAAGAAGGATTAACTTGAGAAGAAGAGGCTTGAACATCAGCCCCACCAGGAACAAGTCCATTTCCATCACCTTCGGGACCTTCGACTTTAGGTGAGGAAAAGCTTTGACGTTTCTGAGTTTTCTCAATTGCTTCTTTAGCTTTGGCAATCTCAGCATTAAGGTCAAAACCCTCCTAGTTGGATTCAACTAGAGTCTCGAGGCGAGTGTTAAAGAAAGCCCAGCTCACATCCAACATTAGCCTATCCTCGAGAATCTCATAATCCTTCTCCCACTGGTCAATCTTGACTCTTAGCTCTTCTTTCTCTTCTTTGGAGGCATCATAATCCGTCTTCAAAGAAGCAAGAGAATTTTCCAAGAACTGAATCTTATCAATAGAGGCGCGAAGATCTTTCTGAGCTTGAGTAAGTGTTTGAACCAGCTCTCTCACATAAACCTCATTTTGATTAAGGAGTTCCTTCAAACTCCTTATTTCTTCAGTTGCCTTAGAGAATTGTTCAGCAAAGGAAGATTCAAGGATATCCTTATCCTTTTCAACTTGACTAGATGAAGTTTTTTCACCGCTAATTCAGCAGCAATCACTCTCATCTGTTGTTCTAAAGCATTCTTCTCTTCCGCTAGAACTTCTTTTTCCAATTGAAGACCTTCATATTGTCCTTTCTAGTTATCAGCCTCAGTACGGTAATCTATAACTTGCTGGTCCACCTGAACAAATCTTTTCATAAGCTCTGTGCCAATCAAATTGATTTGCAAAAGAGGAGAAAGAGTTATGAGTAAGAAAAAGAAGAGGAAGGAAATATAATTAAACTTGTACCTTCAAGGAAGAATGAACAATATCATTCATTAAAGTCAATGAGCTATGACTTTTTAACTTTGACTTCTCTGCGGAATCTAGTAGAGGTTTTAACCACAGGTCGGCTTGACCAGATTTTCTTAGTAAGTTCCCACCTTTAGGAACCTCTACAACAACACTTTTCATTGCCCTCCTGCTGCTGGAAGGTTCGGTTTCTGCGTAAGAAGTAGTCACGGGAATAGCAGACGGAGTAGAAGAAGCCACGGGAATAGCAGCAGGAGTAGCATCAGGTAAGGACACTGGAGGGTTAATGGAAACTGAGATTGGAAGGGAGGAAAGTGGCAATTCTTCAGAAACAGGCCAAAAACCTTCATCACCTTCGAAGCCATGAGCAAAAAATCTATCAACAGAATCTGGGGGAGGATCAACAGCATCTTCATCAGAAATCACTAAAGGGGCACTCTCTGGCTCATCCATGAGTCTAAAAGGGGCTGAACTTGGTAAAGGATCATGAGAAGGAATAGTTTCATTATCATAAACCACACGTCTCCTGACACGTGGCCTTTGCACCAAGGAACCCTCTTTTGTATCTTCTTCATCATCAGAGCCACGAGCTCCGTCGGTTTTCCTTTTTGAAGATGAAGTACTTAAAATCCTCTCCTGGGCGAGAGTCACAAAAAGCCTATTGGATGGAACAGACGCAGGACTAATGCCACGAATAGGAAACCCTAGCAAAAAAATGGGGGAAGAATAAGAAACCCTTGAACCAACAAGGAAGAAAAGAGGAAAGACAATCAATGGAAAATGTACCATGCGTCTTCACTTTCCAACCAAAGTTGCTGAAAGAGTAGGCATATGATCACATGTGGTTTTTTCTTTCACAAAAAAAAAAAAGAAAAAAGAAAAGGAGAAAGCTTACATGCAAAATTCTATTTCTCCGGAAAAGGCATATTTTCTTCAGTCACTAGTGCACTAGTGGGAATAACAACAAAATGAGCATATTAGTCACGGTCCCGGTCATCTTCAGGGCTAACCAGTACTCTCTTACTTCTAGCCACGAGAGAAAAAACTCCTTCCCGGTCATCTTCAGGGCTAACCAGTACTCTCTTACTTCTAGCCACGAGAGAAAAAACTCCTTCCCGGTCATCTTCAGGGCTAACCAGTACTCTCTTACTTCTAGCCACGAGAGAAAAAACTCCTTCATGAAATAGTTTAGGAGAATAGAGATGAAGCAAGTGACGAAAAGTGAAAGGCATGGAAACCAAACCTGATAAATAACGAAGGGATGCAACAACCCTCCATACTATTGGAAAAATTTGGCCAACGCACACGTTGAAATAACGACAAAATTCGATGATCGCTGGGTCAATAAGTGGTTTGAACCCTAAAGTAAAAGGGAAGGTGTAAACAAATGAATAACCAGTTTAGTATGAGGTAATTCTCTGGTTGGCACCAGGGACTAAAACTGGAAAATCTGGTTTCCAATAACATTCTCTTCGAAATAGGGTAAGAAGGTCAGTAGTGGTCAAAATTGGATAAAGGTTAGTAGGATTAAGGGAGGCCATAGAAGTAACTTGATTTTTTATGGTTTTGCGATCAGTTACAAAAAAAAATTCTCAGGAACAATCTCTGCAACTGTGGGTTCGCGTACTTGTTACATCCCACATTTTTCGTAAGTTAAAGTTTCGTCATAAATTAAGCGATATAAGTTTGCGAATGAGATTATTTTGGGATTATAAGTATTATGTTATCTCAAACAAGTGATAAGAAAATTCGTGAAAGTGAGAGGGTAAGCAAATCGAAGAAAGTGAATTTCGTCGAACTTTGATATTTTGGGATAAAATACGGCCCGAATTACAACACCCCGTATTTATGGACTAGTGACATACAAGGTACCACATGACCATGCTAGTAAGATGTATAAGATGTGTTAAAAGTGAGTAGTATTATAAATAATTTTAGATAATTCTTTAATTATTGGTTTAATGGAAAATTAACCATGTAATTAAGAATTTGTGAATAATTAATAGGTGGGGACAAAGCTCTCCCCCTCCCGTGGCAGCCCCTGAAGTGATTACAAAGAGACACTAAGTGATTTATATGATATGTAGCAAGGTGTCATATTATTAGAGCACCTAACAAGGAATTCATTATCATAATAAATTAAGGTGGCCCTTAAATAAACTACAATACCTCTCTTTATACTAACTATTTGATGAAAGAACAGAAAGTGGCCGTGAAATCTATTACTACTAGAAATCATTCTACTACCAAAGCAATAACCATGATTTGTAGCCATGTTTCTCTTTCTGGAAAAATTCAATTCCTGACATACAGGAGGATCTCATGTCAAATGGAATAACATGATGTGAAGAGAATGACTGAAGCATTTATTCTATTGCTCCATTTATCTAAGTCACCAAGGATCGTCAACGTTTTTTTTTCCTCCATGGGAAGGCTAAAAAGAGATTTCATATGTGATATACAATGGTCGGAGTTGTAACGTGTTTTGTCGCAATTGACGTGTACAAGAGGGATTTTCAAGAGAATCGGCTCAGGTATGTTAAGGCTAAGCCCTTCTTTCAAATTGGCATGATCTCGTAATTACACGAGTTTGATAACGAGGCATAAAGAAAAATTCATATCCCGGAATTTACGTATATTTTGCTAGTCTCGCAAGTTACGTAAATTTTTCAAGTTTTGTAAGTTACAATATTCTCTTTATCGGGACTTCATATTTATTTGAGTATTTCCTTTTTTTTTCAGTCAAGAGAACAGAGAATTTATATATACAGTATTACAGTATTTTCATTACCATTGAGCTATAATCGATGGGCAGGTCCCTATTGGGCAACCTCTGATCAGATGGTAAGTTATATACCGAGCCTACTATGGCCGAGCGCCTATGAGCGAGCCTAGTTTGTCGAGATACAGAGCCTAGTATGGCCGAGCGCCCATGAGCGAGCCTACTACGGCAGAGCAGTTATATATACATACCGAGCCTTATAGGACCGGACATCTATTTTACTTACTATATTGAGAGAGCTGAGTCAGTATCAGCAGGTAAGCATATCTTCAGATTATCTTTGACTTCCAGTTACTTGCAGTTATTATATTATCAGTTCAATTTCATCTTTCAGTATATTTTCTTACATACTCAGTATATTATTTCTTACTGACGTCCCTTTTGCCTGGGAATGCTGCGTTTCATGCCCGCAGGTCCTGATAGACAGGTCGAGAGTCCTCCAAGTAGGCTAGCAGCTCAACGGAAGTTATTGGTGCACTCCATTTGCTCCGGAGTTGCTTATGTGGTCAGTAAGATTAGGACATGTACTAATTAGTTTGGCGGGGCCCTGTCCCGACCTGTATGGCGTTTATGTACTCTTAGAGGCTTGTAGACATATGTCGTGTACGTGAAAGATTGTATGACCTTGTTGGCCTATGTTTTGAGTTTATAACTGATCATGTTGGCCTATTAGGCCGTATTTTACGTGTATATGATGATGTAATAAGAAAGATACGTTACGTTAGTACTCGGTTGAGTAAGGTACCGGGTGCCCGTCTCGGTCCATCGGTTTGGGGCGTGACAAAAGTGGTATCAGAGCAGTTTTCCTAGGGAGTCTACAAGCCGTATCTAGTAGAGTCTTTTTTATGGGTGTGTTGTGCACCACATTTATAAGCAGGAGGCTACAAGGCATTTAGGACTGTCACTTTTTCTTCTTACTCCAGATCGTGTGGTAGAGCTCAGTTGTAAGAACTCAATTTCCTAAACTCTATCTTATTCATAATATGACGATGCCTACATCCAGAAAGACGGTTGGTAAGAGATATGGTTGTGGAAAAGTTGAGTCAGAGGAACTCGATTTTTGCATCATACTTATGATGGGTAAATATGAGGTATTCAGCAGATCATGCGTATACTAAGACGTGTAAGCTTCTTGCTAAGGATCCCTAAGGCAAGAATGTCTATCCACCCTTACGGTAAAAAGGGATAAGAGAATCGGAAGGTACACACAAGTTCTAGCAAGTAAAAAAAGCAAGGTGAAGAAGGGTACGAGGTACCCAGTTAATGAAGATTAATATTATTTACAATTCAAGTAGAGAAATATAATCAGTTTTGAGTTACCTTCAATTGTAACAGAGGTATGGCTCTCGTACCTAGTGGAGCGAGAATGTTAGGCAACCCGAAGAGCCAACGGATGGAGCGAGGGGAGCTAAAAGCAAAAGAATGTCATGTTGAAAGTTTTCAGAATAAAGTGATAGACAAAATGTTAGCGGAAATAAGAAGAGAGTTAATGAAGTATTATGAGTAAGATGTGATACATGGATGACAACGGTAGATCAAAAATGACTGTAGTACAGAGTCTATAGATATGAGAAGGAAAATACAATAGGTAACAGGCCTTGAGGCAACAAAAGAGTACAGGTCATAAAGTCATACCCTCATTTCGAGAAATAAGTTCGTGACTCTAACGTGATTACCAGAAGGAAAAGTTAGACCCCAGAGTAATAGAAATCAGTATGGACTGGTAAACAAGGTAAACTAAACATGAATTAGGGACTAAGTGATTTGATATTAGTCGGCATTATGAGAATTTCAAATTTCGTTCCGGCAATAATAGAGTACACAACAAAAGAAGATCCATGAAAAATTCAGAGAATGGTCATTCAGGAAGGCGCTTCCCTAAAGAAAGCAAAAAAGTAATAGCTTATGTTTAAAGAAAGCTGAAAAGGAAAGAAAAGGATTATTTGATTAATGATCCAGAGTTAGTTACGTTATGAACGCACTTAAGAGTTCATAATATTATCCATGCATCATATATATTGACATTCATACAGTCGTAAAAGACTCCAGTATAAGTTAAAAGAAATAATTTAGCCCAGGGCATAGATAAAAGATTGAATTGTTAGAAGATTGTATCATGGATATTCCACAGCGCCCATGAAAGGCTAAAGTAATAAATAATAGTAGAACTTGCAGATCGGAAGATAGCTTAAGTTTCCATGAAGGTTGATCAGAAGAAAGAGAAAACTAAAGAGTTACATCAACCAAGTAAATCAGGAATCTGAAGAAATTGTGATTAAGAATATTGCAGAATCACTCTTAATATCAGAGGTACGAGAGAGGTAGTGAAACAGTCATATTCTATAACGTCTCTACAATAAATCCAGTTAGAAGAGTACCAGCCTTATAAGAAGTCAGTATGAAGCTCCCGCCGGATTGTGTATGCATCAGAGGTGCAAGTGTTATAATAGAACTTCAAGTTGTGGATGTGAATTATATCTATGTAGAAGGGAAGTCAAAAGAAGAGATAGAAGAGGTAAATGTGAACAACGTACGAGATACTCAGGTGCAGAAGATTGTGAATAATCCATACTTCAGATAGAAAGCTAGAAGCGTTGGGATTCAGTATCCAGGGATGATAACAACATCGAAAGTGGAATATCTTCCAACCTATGGTTTCTAAATATCGAGAGGTCTAGTTAAGAAATTAAAAGAAAGTTAGAGATGATGCGATGTTTCACTTGATATTCCAGAATAACACAAGGAAATCTATGGTGCAAGTGCAAGCAAGTCGAAGGAAGGTTGCGAGTAATATAAATAGATATGTGTAGGTCGCAAGCTAAAGTATGGTAAAGCTACAAGGTTTTAGGAAGACATAAGTAAGGATAAGAAACGACAAGTGAGAAGGTGACGAGAAGGGATAAGTCCTCGGGATTAAGCCCATGAGAGTAAGAATTATAGAAAGCTCAGTATAGCCTGAATATACTTAGTAGAATTTAAAAGAGATGGAATGATGCGCTGGTAATAGAATACGGGTGTAATTATGATAAATAAAGGATGACGTTTGGGCCTTCGATTGAGGGACGACTTGATGAATTGTACAGGATTAAAATACCCTCGTAAGGAGAATCGCATTGGGATGCTATGAAATAGGGCTATTGAAGTATAGTATCGCCCCTAGGTGGATTAGGCAAGCCACTTCAAATATTCCTTGATGAGACGAGTAAGAGTTATGGTATAGTATGACCTACAAAGATACAGTAAAATCACGCGGATGGATAACCAGGGCTATGAAACAAGATATAGCAATAGTCATAAGTTTCACAAATTACCAAGCAAAGAACTTCATTACACCTACATATGCCCAGAGGGACATCTTGTCAAATTATGTATATGTTCCCAAAGTGAGGCCTAGAGATTGGCTAAAACTTGAAGGGAAGAGTCGCATAGGAACTCATACAGAGAGATATAAAAAAGTCGTACGGGCCGCATGACAGAAGGTAGCAACAGTTACAAGATTGGAAGGACTCCGACCGCAAGTCGTGGTATGAGAAAAAGGCCTAAAGGGGGGAATGCCTTGGCCTTTGGATATATTCACAGAATAGTTGTGGGGATGGAAATAAGAGTACTAAAATATTCGAAATATATAGGTTATGAAAAGGATAAGTGCATCAGTCAACATTCGAGGACAAATGTTCCAAATGGGGAAATAATGTTACATCCCACATTTTTCATACGTTAAAGTTTCGTCGTAAGTTAAGCGACATAAGTTCGCGAATGAGATTATTTTGGGATTATACGTATTACGTTATCTCAAACAAGTGATAAGTAAATTCGTGAAAGTGAGAGGGTAAGCAAATCGAAGAAAGTGAATTTCGTCGAAGTTTGACATTTTGGGATAAAATACGGCCCGAGCTACAACACCTCGTATTTATGGACTAGTGACATATAAGGTACTACATGACCATGATAGTAAGATATAAAGGTGTGTTAAAAGTGAGTAATATTATAATATTTTTAAATAATTCTTAATTATGTGGGTAATTGGTTAATTAACCATATAATTAAAGATTTGTGGATAATTAATAGGTGGGGACAAAGCCTCCCCCTCCCGTGGCAGCCCCTGAAGTGATTAAAAAGAGCCACTAAGTGATTGATATGATATGTAGCAAGGTGTCATATTATTAGAGCACCTAACAAGGAATTCATTATCATAATAAATTAAGGTGGCCCTTAAATAAACTACAAAACCTCTCTTTATACTAACTATTTGATGAAAGAACAGAAAGTGGCCGTGAAATCTATTACTACTAGAATCATTCTACTACCAAAGCAATAACCATGATGTGTAGCCATGTTTCTCTTTCTGGAAAAATTCAATTCCTGACATACAGGAGGATCTCATGTCAAATGGAATAACATGATGTGAAGAGAATGACTGAAGCATTTATTCTATTGCTCCATTTATCTAAGTCACCAAGGATCGTCAACGTTTTTTTTTCCTCCATGCGAAGGCTAAAAAGAGATTTCATACGTGATATACAATGGTCGGAGTTGTAACATGTTTTGTCGCAATTGACGTGTACAAGAGGGATTTTTAAGAGAATCGATTCAGGTATGTAAGACTAAGACCTTTTTTCAAATTGGCATGATCTCGTAATTACACGAGTTTGATAACGAGGCATAAAGAAAAATTCATATCCCGGAATTTACGTATATTTTGCTAGTCTCGCAAGTTACATAAATTTTTCTAGTTTTGTAATTTACAATATTCTCTTTATCGGGACTTCATATTCATTTGAGTATTTCCTTTTTTTTTTCCAGTCAAGAGAACAGAGAACTTATATATACAGTATTATAGTATTTTCATTACCATCGAGCTATAATCGATGGGCATGCCCCTATTGGGCAACATCTGATCAGATGGTAAGTTGAGATACAGAGCCTAGTATGGTCGAGGGCCTATGAGCGAGCCTACTACGCCAGAGCAGTTATATATACATACCGAGCCTTATAGGGCCGGGCATTTATTTTACTTACTATATTGAGAGAGTTGAGTCAGTATCAGCAGGGTAGCATATCTTCAGATTATCTTTGACTTCCAGTTACTTGCATTTATTATATTATCAGTTCAATTTCAGCTTTCAGTATATTGCCTTATATACTCAGTACATTATTTCGTACCGACGTCCCTTTTGCCTGGGGACGCTGCATTTCATGCGCGCAGGTCTTGATAGACAGGTCGAGAGTCTTCCAAGTAGGCTATCAGCTCAGCGGAAGGTATTGGTGCACTCTATTTGCTCCGGAATTGCTTATGTGGTCAGTAAGATTAGGACATGTACTAATTAGTTTGGTGGGGCCTTGTCTCGACCTGTATGACATTTATGTACTCTTAGAGGCTTGTAGACATATGTCGTGTACGTGAAAGATTGTATGACCTTGTCGGCCTATGTTTTGAGTTTATAAATGATCATGTTGGCCTATTAGGCCGTATGTTACGTGTATATGATGATGTAATAAGAAAGATACGTTACATTGGTACTCGGTTGAGTAAGGTACCGGGTGTCCGTCTCGGCCCATCGGTTTGGGGCGTGATAGTACTGGTTCATTTAAACTTGATTTCTTTCTGTCAATTTACGCTATTACTTTTGTTATTTTTCCAAATAGGTTGTTAAGGAAGTAAAGTAAAACTTGGTTATCAGTAATTCGATTTTTTCTAAATATAGACTTTGACTGAAAATTCTATTTTTTGGTTAAACAATTTCCATTCAAGTTCATCTTGTTCTTATTTTATTTATTTTGCAACGAATAAGAAATCCCCACCTGAAGAATAAGAGCTTTTCTTATTTTTTCAGTATTTTTATAATATTTTAGCATATTTTTACCATATCTTATTCTTGAGCTCAAATCATTGCCGGGGAATTCTCACCGACTGGTTGAGATACAAAATTTTTAATGTTCTCTATAAAATAACATGAAGATAATAACAATAAAATTTAAAAGACTCCAACGTCCTTTTAAAAGCATAAGGTACTAAAAATGAATATACCTAGTCATTCCTTTAAAAGTAGTTGCATGGACGTGAATTCAGAATTTTAATTTGATGGTCTAACCTTGAGTTTTTTGCAATTAAAAATATTTGACGTTTAAAATTATGAGTCCATATAAATTTAAAATTTTAGTGATTATATATATAAACACACCAAACACTCTGCACTGAATCTATTAGGTTCAGATGAACCCAATACTTGTGCTATAAATCCGTCATTGGCTATGTGTATAACATGAGGTAACATGCTTATAACTACCAACGAATATAGTAGCATAGATGTATGTTTATTTGAACCCGTAATTTTTAGCCTAAATTTGGATTTTATTTGTGTAAAATTCGTTGAAATTGCTACAAATTATGATCTCATAACTCTAAAATATGAATATAGTGGTTAAATTGAATCCTGAACCCATAAAATTAAAATTCTGAATCCGCCTTTGTTCATAACTAGCGACACTGACTAAACATGTCGCAACTAGTCGCGGAGCTATCTTATAGTCTGGGATGTCAACTGACACCCCTTAGCGAGAAAAGTACACTGTATATGTAGGTAAATTTTTTTCTAAAAAGTCTATATACTATATGTTGATTACCCTTGAATTTTTTATTCTTTATTATATATTCACTTTTATATATTTTGATATCCCTTAATGACATTCTATCTCCGTCATTGGTCGCAACATAGGATATTCATATTTTGAAATATTTACTCTTAGTGCTGGTCAAGCTTTGCTCCTGCCTTCGCTTCCAGGAGGAATCCTATCATCCATGGCGAAGATATCGTATAATAAGAAATTACTTAAGTCACAAAAATTCATTTTTTTGATTTATTTCATCTATTCCATGACCGGAACAGGGGAAGATACACGTAGTGTTGCATAGTCATCCTAACATTCATATATATTATTAACCAAAAGAAATGAGAGAAATTGAGTCAGCTGCAAGTAATGCATGAACATGGACGGTTAGAACTTCATTATTTAGTAAAAATAGCATGGCCTAACCAGTTTTCGAACTGGCCATTTAAAAATAGTCAGCGTTTGTCAAATTATTAAAAAAATATCCACTATTTTGCTGCAACAAAGATCGATCCAGCATAATATACTGGAGTTCGGTGCACCTGTGTATGAACTTCCAGCATATTATGTGTTGCGCCCCCCTCTTTCCTCCCCTTTTTCGGATCAGTCAGGGTATTCGACATTATTGGGACAACTCGTTTCCTTTTGGGAAAGGGATAAGGAATTGAAGAGTCGCCACCTAACGATTTTAAGGTGCATTAGGGCACCTACTAAAGGTTATTTACAAACACAGATTAGATAAACCAGAGATAGGTTAAGGGCTTGAAATTACTTCAAGGGGAAGGTGTTAGACACCCTTAATGTCTACAAGTGTGGTTCCCGGCCAAACAAGCTTTGTGAATTTAGACAAGTAGCAAATATCAATTAAAGTTTAAACAAGTAAAATATTTTGAAAAGATTCACAGTCTAAGCACACATATGTGCTAAAGTTAAAAAGAATTAGAGTCTAGGCACACATATAAAGATTTGAAAGAGTTATGATCTAAACACACATATGTAAGGGATAGGGGATCCTAAGCTGTTTATTATATAGTATCACATCAATGCAATGCCCGGTAATCACTCCTCAAAAGAGGACCTACACGTTGCNGCGTGCTGTTACCCGTCCCTTCTTAATGGTCCTGGAGGAGATTAGAACCTCTACCTATAGGTAGTTCTAGACAGACCCCTAAGGTTGAAAGAAGAAAATAATAGGCGACAGGCAAGAACAGATATGACGTTACAAATAAATACAGGAAAAAGTAGTTAAGAGGCTCAGATTTACCTCCACAGATAATGCACATAAGCAGCACGTCTCAAACACAAACAAGGGCAGTATTATTAAGCAGGATCCTAAAACATGATGTCTAAGTGAAAATCAGAACACAGAAGATATGCAGCTTCAATTTTATAAACACAGAAGCAGGACCTAATCAGTTTGCCTATTGATTTTAAAACTTGTTAACCATTAGGCAGTAAACACAAAGAAACAGTCTTCCAGTTTTTAAAGAGATTAATTACCTAAGGCTTGCCTAGGCGTGAGATTGTGCATAATAATTACCAGAATTGTTAAAAACAGTTCAGAAGTTGTTTTACCTAAAAGCATGATGTTCTGGGTGTTGCAAAATACAGGGATTATCACCTGTTTATTTAAAACAGGATGATCAAATATGAGATTGTCTTATGTCCTTTTTCATGCATCAGTAGTTTAACTAAGTGTGACTAGGCGAGATCATAAAGCATGGTATCTACTATGCACATAGAGATGCAGAATGGTTGCAGAATTCCTAAAGCATGATTTCTAAATGCATCAGAAGTTACAGAANTGAAGCAGTAAACCTAAAACATGATATCTAATGCATGACATGCTTAGAATGTATTGGTCCTAAACATGGATTCTAATGCACATATAGGAACTGTAAACCTAAGGCATGGTTTCTACCCATTGATATTGATAACATATATAGCTACCCTCCCTTTTTCACTAGCCATCCCCAATATCTGTTTGCAAATAATTATTACAGACTAGCTAAGTAAATTACATAAATAGATAAAGGAAACGAAGAAGTTAAACTATAGGGAGCCTGAAAAACAGGCCCAGATTCCCAGAACCTCAAGTTCTCAAATGTTTCATAGCCTTTCTCATATCCGGGTGTGTCAGAGTTCCCTAAGGACCTCAAGGGATCCCGAGCAGTGCTCACACCCAGATTTCATAACCATAATTGAGTAAGTGCAGTGTGGAAGGGCCAGCCCCAGTGCATCAGAGTTCAGATGGATCTCACAGAATCCCAAGGCAGTCATACACTGGAGGGGCAGAACCTAAGGAGCTAAGAATATAGTGGGAGTACTTGACATAGTTTTGAAAAGATTTTAATAAGAAAGACAGTGTTTGAAAAAGACTTAGTTGAAACAGTTTTATAAAATAGGAGAGTTGTTTAGTAAAAACAATTTTTGACAAGAGTAGGACAATTAACAAACAATAGATTAATCACAACACAAACAGATTCAGCACATTCAAATCACAGTCCTTCATACAGGGGTGATGGGAATTGGGGCCACATAGAGCACATAGAATACAGGAGCATAAAAGTTCTTGTAGGGGGTTTATGGGGATTAGGGGGTAGCTAATGGTATCAACACAGCATGAATTTCAGAATCAACACAGAATCAGAACTTAGGATACAAAATTGCTTTGCAAAGAAAGGTTCATATTAGAAACCAGGTAAAACATAGAGCAGAGTCACATTGGGACATACTACAAGGGGTGACAAATTCATAAGCATACTGATCCTAAAGGGGAGTGGGACATAATATAATATGCTATATGAACAATGATGTAGACATGTCAATAACATGTTGAACAACAAAATCATAGGTAGAAACATGATAAACTAAAGCAGTAAAAGCAACATGTTGGTTTTGGGACTTGAATTGAAATCAGAACATACCAGTGAAGAGATAGTAAACACAAAGTGAAGAATAGGAGAGCACAATAATTAGCCTTGGCTTGCAGCCGGCTAATTTAGAACAATAGTAAGTAAGTAACAAAGAAAGAAAGAAAGTAGAAAAGCTTTGAGTATGAGAGAGAGTTTTTGAACTAATGTGTTCGTGTGTGTTGAGTTCTGTGTAAGAGCAATGTATATATAGTTTGAAACTAGGTAGAGAATAAGGTAAAATCAAAGTCATGCAGTGATTGGGGAATCAGAGTCAATCAGCATAAAATCAATGTAAGTACTCCCTTCAATTAAGGAGTTAACTTTGAACGGTAATAGACATGCGATAAATAAGGAAAGATACCATATGACTGGAATATAACACAATAAGGAAATAATTTCAGCACAGTACCAGTATAGAACATGTAATTGAGGCTAGGTTCAAAAAGGTCTAATTAAGGAAATAACATGAGAATCAATTTGATAGCATAGTCGACCATAAAATAAGGCAAGAAATAAGCTAAGGTTGGAAAATCAGCAGGAAAATCATCATAAGGGATTAGTGAAAGGTATCAATCACAGGGAAAGGGTTCAAATAGGAAATAGTACTGATTAGAGGGAATCAACACAAATTGCGCAGAATAAACACATGATAAGCAAGGTAGAAGGCAAGAATTTAGAACCCTAATAGACATGGTAAAGTAAAGATCATATAAAATCAGGGATTCAAACTGGAATATGGTACTGATAAACATAGACCTCTGAGAGTTAGCGAGGTAAGCACATAATAGGAAGAAATAGGTAGAATCAGAAACCCTAGAAAGTTAAACAGGGTGAAAATCACAAAAATACTCGGATTTATCGAAGCAGATTCATGAGAATCAAATATGCAAACAAGTTTGAGAGAACGGACAGTAAAGATAAATCAGAATCCAAACAAAGTGTCAGAAAGTTGGGGGTTTTAGCATAACTAGTTAAGGTTAAGGAAAACTTAATAAAATCAGCCAAAGCACATAAGAATCAAAGGATTAAACACTTAAAAATCAGGAAGCATTTTGAAGAAAAGGATTTTCAGAAACCTTAGTTTAGGAAGATGACAAGCCACTTCCAAAATCAGGAGATTTCATAATAAAATCAGTGAATATAAGTTCAACTTATATCAGATCTGTACAGATCTGAGAAGTTTAAGAGACGAAATTAAGGTTTCGAGAAAAAATAACATAGAGATGAAGACATAGGCTTAGAAACCCATAGGTTTAAAGAGAAATAGGCAGATCTTACTCAAAATCGAGCCATGACGGCTTGAAACAGCCAAGTACGGGCCAAAGGTGTGAGCGGACTGACCCTAGTCCCTCGAGGACCTTAGAGACGGAGGCACCAGCATAGGAGAGGCCATTTGAGGCCTGGAGGTGGTGAGAGACCACCATGATCGACGATAGATGAGCGACAACGAGAGAGAGTTAGGGTTAGGTCAGAGAGGATTTGAGAGAGAAGGGGAAGGGGTGACGGCGGAGTGAGGAGAGGGAAATGAGGGGTTTGAGAGGGTAGTCTTTAGGTTAACTAAGGGAAGGAGTGATCTGGGTCGTTGATCGAAAATGATCAACGACCAGGATTCTATAAGATTTTGGTGGGGTTAGGTAGGGGTTTGGGCCTGGGTTATATTGGGCTAGTTTATAAGAGTTTTGGGCTAGCTTAATTAGGCTATAATTGAAATAAAATAAGGTCATTTGTTAAATACCCAATCAAATTGATAAAATAATTTATAAAACAGCTAACAATTGTAAAAACTAATTTTCTCGCGTATATAATAATTTAAAAAATGCTTATTTAGTATTTAAAAATACCAATGATTAATTTTGGGTAAAAAATAGTTTAAAATCATATGATTGTGCTATAATTGCAAAGTTATTGCAATTATAGCCAAAAGGTGCCAGTTCGGCTAATTATGAAATAATCTGGTCTCAACAGGACCAAAAAATAATAAATTAAATCAAGAAATGCTTTGAAATCATTTGTGATGCAATTTTATAATTATTTATTGGAAATAAATACTGGACAAACTAAATAAAATGTAGGAAAATAATGAAAAAATATCAATTGCTATTAATGCATGATTTTGAAGATATGTATGCAATTTAAAATTATTCTTTGGGAAAAATTAGGTATCAACATTATGCTGGAACTAAAACACGCAGAAAGTTACAGCATAATATACTGGAGATTCGAGCGCTTGTGTATGAACTTCCAGCATAATATACTGGACCGGTATACTTTGCAGGAACTCCAGTATACTTTGCTGGAACTCTAGTATAACTCCAGTATACTTATCCATTATATTATGCTGGAGTATTTTTCGGATTTTGAACAGTATTTTCATTCAGATTTATCTTTATATGAAAAATGGCTAAATTTTGATTACTTTTAAAATTATGATTATTTTTGAATGAACTATTGTGAATCTGGCTATTTTTGAATTTCTCTCAATTATTTACTTACTTAGAAGCCTGAATGCGAGCCCCATAACAGCTCAAAAAGAAAATGATAACAATGTGAAAAGTGAAAAGTTTCAGAAGAGAGGTTAGGATTTGGTGCATGCATATATCATGTGCGGGTGTGCCTTTGCATATATGATCAATTACTTAATCATATAGTTAGGATTACGTTTTAGTTATGTCATTACATTTATTTGAGACGATTCATTATTTTCTAAGACTCTTTTAATCTTACTAGTACTATTCATTTTATTTAATTTATCTTTTATAATATTGAAATTAAATGAAGCAATATAAATAGTAAAGATTTATATAGTCGATCACAACTTACTTAAAATTAGGAAGTAAGTATTACTCCAGCAATCCTATTTTAATTGTCATGCTTAATTTTAAATTATTTATTTTTTCCAAAAACATCTTATCATAATTTTTAGGGAGAGTGGAGAAAGCAAATATGACAACTAAATTAGCAGAGAAGGAGTAGTATTGTTATGACTATAATAATCTAATGAACACATGATTTGACCGCAGCAAATGGTGCAACCGTGCAGGGGAGAAGAATCTTGGACAAGGGAGACATGCCACATTTTTGTTAAAGAAACATCAACGCCGCCCCCAGTTGATTTATTTAACAATTCATTGAATCCCACTGCTCTTTTCATTTCCTCTCTCTCTCTCTTCCCACATATATAATAGCAGATCCAGTATAAAGTTTGATCTCATAAATACATCCATTTCTCATATCTCAAACCAAGAATTGAAATTTTCTTTCTCGAGATCAATCTTTAAGTGTTAATAGAAGTTTTTTGAAGATTTAGCACATCACAAAAGAACTCGTTTCATTCATAGAAATACACTATATTGTCACTCGTGCGAATTGAAGAAAACAAGAAAGAGTGATCAAGAGAAGTTGTCCGACCTCGTGATCAACCTGGAGGACTTTATTAGAGAATTTCTTGGTAAAAATCAACATTATGGATGTTAAAACAGTGTCGAGCTCTAATTATGATGAGTTTCCAAGGAAAAATGGAAATACTTTGGACTATCGCACATTATTATTCTCCCAAGGGAAATATGGCAAAAGGATATCCTATTTCAGCTTTGAGTCATTGTTTTTTCTACTTTGTCTAACAGCATCTTTGCTACTTCTACCATTGATACTTCCACCATTGCCTGCACCACCACATTTTATGCTGTTGCTACTCCCCGTTTTCATTATGCTATTGCTTATGATCTTGGCTTTCATGCCTTCCAATATGAAGGAGAAACAATCACATACAGATTTTTAGTTACTCTATAGTTTTATAGTAATTACTTGATACTAAGTATACTGTTTTTTTCTTTTTCATTCACCTAAATTAAATAGCAAATATAGTGTAGTAGCTTATTTGCATTCCAGTTTATTGTTACTATGACAATATAAGAGAAGTAGTATAAAGTACATTTAACGTTGAGGACTAACTTCAAAGATCCCGTGATATTGTCCGTTTAATTTGGGCAAAATTTGTATAATTTTTTTCGAAAGACCTCTCATATTAAGAGTATTCCTATATTTTATATGTAATTTTCTTTTCTTATCAATATAGGACTTTTGTTCGCACGTCTAACAATACAGGTCCTTTGAACTAAGTTTCACGTGACCCTACGAATGATTCACGGATCAACTTCTATGATATTTCATTGTGCCACCGACATGAAACTACGATCCATCCACTCTAAGAACTGTTGAAATTCATATAACGGCACGTACCAAAAGGTAGTAACCTAACCTGTTGCAGTATAAGAGTTTAAGCTCAATTTAATTAGCCGGTCGATGCTGTAACCTAATTAAATAGCTCACCTTTGACCATAGGAGTTTCATTACACTACTAGAAATGCGAGAAAAATTGATCGAGCGATACCGATCAATGTTAGTCGATCAACAAAAGTGACCATAAAATCGTTCAAAACGGACGGAAACTACCAAAAAAATATTTTATATTTTTTTAAAATTACATACCGACCGAAATTGGTCGGTATATTGGTCAAATATTTGACCGCATTGGTTAGTCAAAGCACCTTTTTGATTACCGACCAACATCGGTCGGTAATGTGGACCCACATTTTGAAATTTTAATAATTATATTATTATTAAAATATTTTATAAAATTTGTAGTTAAATTTCAGGGGAAGATTTTACCAACCAACTTTGGTCGGTAGATGTAATTTCTGAAAAATAACCGATCAATTTTGGTCGATTCATAGGTCAAACATGGTAAAACTTTTGAATCACATTAATATTTACTATCTAAATAATATAAATATAATCCGTTAACACTTTATTTTATAATACAAATAATGAATGCACTAACATATACTATAACAAGCTATATATAGTTAAAGTAGTACAACTAAGTGTGTGTGTGTGTGTGTGTATTATATATAGGTATAGCCGCATCTAAGAACGCGAAGGGCTAGGGCCAAAGGGTCGAGTTCTTTTAGGGATAGACTTGTGTGAAGAAGCAATAATCTAATTAGTATATATAATTGATCATCATCAAATATATCTATTTATAAATTGATTCATCAACTTATAACTTACTTAGATGCATCGATGAATATTAAAAATAAAATGTCTCGACCTATATCGATGAATATTAAAAATAAAACGTTTCGACCTCTACCGATCAATCTATGTTATGCATTATTAGTGTTGAATGAATGAAATATAGAAGAATTAATACGAAACATCTTTGACATGTATATATGGATAAAAAATTAAAGAAACGAAAGAAGTTATTAGCATTAAGTAAACGAGTTAATATAACAATCGACTAAACATATTTAAAATAGAATAATATTGGTTTATCAAATTCATCAACTGATAAAGTTTTCGTACGTGGTAATGCATGTGATTGATCATCAATTACAATATAATGTATGTTTGTGTGTGTGAAATTACTCATATACTTAATTATAACTTAAAAATTAACTTAAATAGATGAATACAAAAGGTAAAACATCTTGACCGATATTTATTAATCTATGTGATTTGTAAGTTATAAACGAATGAACATATAAGACGAAATGTGGAATTCGAATAAAATAAAAGTCTCTTATATATACCTTTTTTAAAATTATAATTGGTTAATTTTATATATATATACCTATATATGCTTATAATTTATGAAAAGTAATTAATATAATTTTTTTTTGGTAACTAACTTATTTTATTAATCACCAAGTATCAATTACAAAATCATAGCAAAACTAACACGGCTTTCTATCAATCTCTGGACATATCATACTCTACTTCCTAGAAATATAAGCTACGTAAAAAAGACTTATTCCTAGGAGTTACTCGAATACTAACAATATAAGCTACTTACTTCGCAATCTGCTCTCACACTCGATTCTTTTGCTCAAAAATTCGCCTGTTCCTTCCAATCCAAATTTGATGAGCTGCTTCTGCATACACAACTTTGAAGATATGTGCTCGTTGTGATTTTCCTCTAGCACAATGAATTGCCCACTGTGTGAATTGCTGCCAATCTATAGGTCCCAGGTATTGTATTTGTATCAAGTGGCAAAGTTTACTCCAAATTTGCTTGGTGTATTCACACTACATGAATAAGTGATCTCTTGTTTCCTCTTGCCTGTTGCATAACACACATTGACTATCAACATTAATCCTCCACTTGCTCAGTCTATCACAAGTCATCAATCTTCCAGGCATCATAAGCCACATTGTAAACCTTGCTTTTGGTCTTGCTACATTATTGAACATTAAGCTCTTCCATTCCACTCTGTTGTAATCTCCAAGCAAATATAGGTAGATTTGTCTAATCAAGCTTCTTTTGTGAGTTTGCTCAAATTGTCTGTTGGCCAGTATCTCATTTGCCTTTATCACTTTTTTCACCATCCAGCAAGCTTGTTGTGATATTGGCATTGTGTTAATCTGTTGACTTTTGATATAATATGTATGAATCCATCGAATCCACAATTTATCTTGTTTGTGTGCTAAGTCCCAATAGATTTTTGCAATGGCTGCTTTGTTCCATAACTTCAGATTGGTGATATTGAGGTCAACCCAAGCTTTAGGTAAACATACTTTGTCCCATGCAGTCAATGTCTTCTTTGTGATTTCATTAACCCCCGACCATATATAAGATCTGCACAATCCCTCTACAAACTTGATCACTTTTGTTGGTAATATAAACAATTGTGCCCAGAAAGCTAGTATACCAAACAACACACTTTGAACTAACTACACCCTCCCAGCATAAGACAAGGTCTTCGTAGTCCAAGAAGTAATTCTGGCAGTCATTTTGTCAGTAAGATTTTTCCACTGAAGAACACTTAGTTTCTTGGTAGACAAAGGTACACCTAGGTATTTGAAAGGTAATTCTCCAGCAGAAAGGCCCAAATACTGTAGAATTTGCTGTCTGTTTTTAATAGTAACCCCTCCAAAGTAGGCTTCGCTCTTGTTGAGATTTACTTGTAGCCCAGAAACTTGAGTGAACTGATAGAATTTCTGTTGCATTTCTTGTATTGATTTCAAATCTCCTCTGGCAAATAACAGTAAGTCATCAGCAAAACTTAGGTGTGTGATCCCTAGTTTAGCACATCTAAGGTGACACTTAAACTCTTTCACCATCTTAAGGTTAGCCAGGTTCCTGCTCAAGTATTCTATTGAAATAGCAAACAAGAAGGGTGACATTCGATCACCCTGTCTCAATCCTTTAGCAGCATTGAATGGCTTCGTTGGCTCACCATTAACAATAATAGAATAGTTGACTGTCTGATGACCCAAGAGATAAACAATTAAGAAAATCCCAATTCTTCCATAACTTGCTTCATATATGGTCATTCAACAGAATCATAGGCTTTCTACAAATCAATCTTTATCATGTATTGAGGAGAGATGTTCTTTCTAGAATAGGCCTTCACCAACTCATGTGCCAGAATTATGTTATCTGCAATCCTCCTCCCAGGTATAAAATCCTGCCTGGGCTTCATTGATAATTGTACTGATTATTGCTTGCATTCTTGAGGCTAGAATCTTATAGATCAATTTGTATATCACAGTGCAACAAGCAATTGGCCTGAACTCCTTCAAAGTTTTTGGCTTATTAACCTTAGGAACCAAGGTAATGGTTGTACAATTTATAGCTCTGTATAGTTTTCCAGTAGCAAAAAACTCCAGTACAGCTTCAGTAACTTCATCTTTGATAATTGGCCAAGTTTTTTTTTTAAAGAAACATGAATTGTATCTATCAACACCAGGTACCTTGTCTTCTCCAATAGAGCACATTCCTTCATAAATATCTTCTGCAGTCACATCCTTACATAGGTTAATTCTAGTATTTGCTTTCTTTGACTCCTTTCTTTCATAACAGCTGTGAAGTATTTTGTATTGGAATCTCTTAAATTTATTGATTTTGCTCTGGCTTTTTGCTTCAAAGCTCCCTCTTCAATCATATCCCATTTTTCTAAGTTTTGGATCAGTCCCTTCTCCTCTAACAATAGTTCATCAGAGCAATTAGTAGTAATGCTTTTTTGAACCCTTTCAAGATCAATTCTGGCTTTCTCAATATTCTGTCTTATGAACTTGAACTCCTCAAGATTAAGCTTTCTCAGTACCGGCCTTAGTGCTTTGAGCTTTAACCAAATATTCTGCATACTCTTCCTGTGGACTCTTTGTTGCCATACTTGCTGAACATTACTTATAAATCTCTCATGTTCTGCCCATACATTGAAAAATTTGAATGGAGTCTTCCTGCTTCCTTGGTTATCAGTTAAGGTTAGGCTCATAGGAGCATGATCAGAAATAAAAGTCATCTCATATACAGTAGTTATATGCCTCCATTGCATCATCCATTCATAGTTTTCAAATATCCTGTCAATTCTACTCCATATCTTGTCACTCCCATCTTGCTTATTAGACCATGTATAATAATCACCTTCCCAAGCCAGTTCACTAAGCCTTTAGTCTTGAATACATTTGCTGAAGTCTTGAGCTTCAGCCATGGTAATTGAATTTCCATGTATCCTATCTTGTAATTGTCGGACAGCATTAAAATCTCCTCCAATCACTCATGGTGTGGAGGTCATTTGTCCTATCTCTATTAAGCTCTCCCGTAGCTGCTTCCTTCTTTCTACTGCGTTAAAAGCATAGACTATTGATTAATATAATTATTTGTAAAGATTATGCTTATAGTTTATAATTATTTATAGTAAATATATACGTGAATAAAATAAATGCTTATAATTTATAATAATTTTTAATAGTTTACAATATTTAAGAAATAAAAAAATAGAAAAAATAATTTAGATTTTTTTTTAAAATAACCGATCGAAGTTGGTCTTTTAATGGTCAAACACAGTTAATGCGCGGTCACTTAGTGTATCGACCGACTTTACCGACCAATATCGGTGGGTAATTTTAATTCTAGATCCCAAATACGGGATTTCCCCCTTATTTCTCTTCTCAAAATTTTCTAACTCCCCACTCTTTTCTCCCTCCCTCACACACACAACACCCTTCCCCCTCTCCTTCTCTATTTCTCTCACACAAATCTCATTCCCCACCCCACGTCGCCACTGCCCTCCGCCCCCACTGCCCGTTGCTACGACCGTCACTGCTGCCACTGCCCCTCCCACTCCACCTACTAAAAATTCCATATTTCGATTTGAACTTATATTGTTTGTATAATTTAATATTTTATTATTTTGTTATGAATTAGTTAATTATTGTTTAAATTTGAATTTCATTTAAATCTAGGGTTGTCATATTAAACATGAATTGAATTGATTATCTAGGGCGTAAACACAGTTATTAAACATTGAATTGTGTTTTTAGGATTTGTTCTTGCGAATTGAACTTTTAGGGTATGAATTGAATTTTTAGGGGTAAGTGTTAACTTTTCGGATAGAGCTTATGTTGTGTGAGGTTAATTGAATTGTTTGGGGTATTAATTGAATTGTTTAGGGTATGTGTTGAATTTTTAGGATATGAATTGAACATTTAGGGGTAATGGATGAACTTTTTGGATGTGAATTGAACTTTTATAGATAATTGTTGAATCTTTTGGGTGTAATTATTAAAAATTAATTATCTTAATTAAGTAAGAATAATTTAATTAGTTTATAATTGTAGCATAAATTAAGTAGTTGTAATACTTATGGAAACATCTCAATTATTTTTATTTGTATAGATGGAACATCGTACATGGATGTACAATAGGAATTATCCTAATCGACAGGGATTGCAGGAGGATTTTGTAGAAGGGGTTGATGACTTTATGAAACATGCAATGACACTTTCATCATACCAAATTGAAGGAGTAACTAGGTGCCCTTGTGTCAAGCGTGATTGTGTGAAGTTTAAAAAATTGGAAGAAGCTAAGCTTCATCTTTATAGGAAGAGGTTTATAGAGAATTACTTTGTGTGGACTAATCATGGAGAGATCGATGGTAGCCGTAGAATATTTCAAATATATGGTTGTTGGTGAAAGTAGTAGGTTGGTGGAAAATAGAAATCATGATTCTAGAATTCAGGATATGGTTGTGGATGCTTTTGGGATGCACTCCGGGGGTGAGCCCAATGAGAATGTTGAACAAACTCTTAATGATGATGCAAGACGTTTTTATGAACAGTTAGAGGAAGCTAGTCGTCCACTACGTGAAGGAAGTCCACACTCTGAGTTGTTTGTTGCAGTTAGATTACTAAGTATCAAATCTGATTGGAATATTTCTCAAGTGGTCATGGACTCTTTCATTGACCTTATAAGTGAAGGAATTCATTCGTATTCAGCTAGCTAGTGAATCGGGCGAGCCAACCCAACCTTCAGACGAGGATGTTGAAAGAATATGGTTGGAGGTTGTTGGCGGTCCAAAAAGGAGGAAGGTATACAGGCTTCTTGAGAAAATTTTTTGTCGTTATAGGTGTGGAATGCAAGGATAGGACTTTCTCACAGGGCGAGGAACTTAATAGGGAGAATATCTCGGCTACGGGGGAGACAATGACAAAGCTTACATCCGAGCTAGAAGCGGCCAATGAAAGAGAAAGGCTTAGAGATGCTTAATTCCTTGGTATGCAAGCTCAGATCAGAACTCTCCTTTCTACTGCCCGTGAGTCATCGCCAGAGGCGCAGCCTCCCCGTGATCGTTCCTCCCGTCCTCCCCGTGATCGTTCCTCCCGTCCGACCCATGATCATTCTTCCCATCCTCCACAAGATCGTTCTTCCCATCCTCCACAAGATCGTTCTCTATACCGTCTTGTAGATGAAAGTTCATCAGATGGTGATGATGTTGTAGAAAATACCCCTTAACCAATACTTTGATATACTTTTAACTAGACTAATAGAACTAGTTTCGAATTAGATTGAACAATTTTGAACTTGTTGTAATTATTTAGTTTTACTTGGTTTTGGATTGTGATGTTTGAATGAACTTTAATTTGTTAGTTTTAAAGTATTAATTGGATGTTTGGTTGTTGTTGGATGTTTGGTTAGATTTGTGGTGAATTAGGGGTTGTATGTGATGAATTGGTGGTTATTAGATGCGAATTGGGGGTATTGGTATGCTATTTTTATTTGGCAGGTGGTGTAGCTATCAAAACATGCATTTTCTGCCAAAATTAATCCCAGAAAATCGACCAACTTTGATCGGTAACTAAAAATAAAATTTAAATTGTAAATTACCGACCAATGTTGGTCGGTTAATGCCATTGAATTCCTAGAAATTCAATATTACCGACCAACATTAGACAGTATTTTTAAATTTTAATTATTGACAAAAAAATATTTTTCAATACCGACTAAAATTAGTCGGTAAGCAAAATTAATAAATTTAAAACACCGACCTTGGTCGGTAAAATTAAATTATTAAAACATTATTCTGACCAATGTTGGTCGGTAAGTCAATTGAATTGTCAGATGGACGTGTAGAGTATACAGACCAACTTTGGTCGGTATGCTCTTCCGACCTTTAAAATACCGACCACACATTAATGATCGCGTTTTGGACAGTTATTGACCATTACCAACTGACTTTGGTCGATTTTTGGGGAGAGTCTTTCCTGGATTTCTAGTAGTGAATTAGCTTATTAAATTGTATGTTTGTTTTCTCTCCTTCTCTACTTTTATCCGTTTTTATTACCTTTTCCTATCTTATTTATCACTTCTTCTCTTTCTGGCTAGGAAGGTGTATGGTGAGGGCGGGATGCGGGAATGGAGTGTATAACGTTGTAGAAGGGAAATTTTGAGATTAAAACATTGAAAGGGCAAAAGTTAATGTAAAATATTCATAATTAGCTTCAACAAGGCACTATTGGAAAATAATGGTAGATTTTCTATGTTGATAATGAAAATACTTTCATTAGATCCTCTTAATTACGACAACGTGGCAAGTGCAAGGTGTTAGATCCGGAACCTCAAACACATAATGGTTTTCGCCTACTCAAGACTAAGAAGCATTGCCATCTTACTATTAGATACTCGATTTTTGCAACAGTTGTTTTTTCACAATCGTTCTCTATGCATAAACGAGGCTTAACCTTCGAAGTATCGCAATAGCAAGAAATTCAATAGACAGTGAATAGCATGTAGGCAAGGATTTCAGTCATATGACTGTAGTATCAAATCTACGTATAAATATCTTGCATGCAAGTTGGCATATTGCTTTTACTTTAAATAAGTTTCGCTAATTTGGTCTGCATATGTTGATCGTGGTAAATTAATAATATCTGTGTAACCATTAGATGCAGATAAGATTGCCCCGAAAGCTCCAATTTTGAAAGTTTTTCTTGCCTTCCCACTTGATATCACGAGATTATACAATACCGAAATATGCTTTTGTAAGTTAGCCGCATGTCATCTGGAAGTCTTATACTGTAGATGTTATTTGAATTGATGACAAGAAAAGCACTGTCAGTTTATATCCTTGAACCATTTGTTTGACGTTTCTGTACTAGGAACGGAGTGTCGTTTCATAAAATTCTAAAGACTACAGGTAATTTACAGCAAAGAGTGACAAAAGTAATACTAGTAATTTTCTGGCAAAATGTCACCAACTTTTCAAATAAGAATGGATTTACTGGTGATGATTTATTACATTTATGTGAGCCAGCAGAGTTATATTAGCGGAAAGCTGATCAACACAAAATAACAACAAATAAACTTGTATCCTAAGTAAATGTTGTCAGATTTTAAGAACCAAAGCAGCAGCACCCAAGCACAAGGAATCAAGTCCATTTAGACTGTATCACGAGAAAATTACCTCTAGACACTATCTGTTGACATAAAACTAACGATGCTAAAACAGTCAAAAATGAGCATGACTTATATTTTGAAGTATTTCAGAAGATCACGCTAGAACAGGTTTTAAACAGCCCAACAGCCCCTAGACACTACATTTAGGAAGAAACGAAAAAGTAACAAGATTTGGAATTAGTTTTCTAGGAGTCCACCTGGAAGTACTATATATGGGACTGGTAATATCCTGTGCAAATTATTTTCGTGTGAGGAGGGAGAAACGAAGATAGAAGAAGAGAAGACTTCTAGCGGATATACGAGAAGTTGCAGCTATTAACTGTAACTCATATCACATCATCCACTTGTCTGTAAACTATGAAACCTTACTCCATATGATTTTATATTTAGTTTTTCCACCACTAAGGAAAGTCAGCAAGCATACCAATATCTGGCGCACAAAACAAAGTTTCCCACTGTAAAATGTCAGGAAACCTGATCCATTGTTGCATCTCAAGTATATATTTCTCCACAATAATGAAATTGAAAGATCTCCCGACTTCAAAACCTGGAAAAACAATCTTTTAAGAATTCAGCTTTTGATATCTCAGCTTATTGGATGTAAAGTCTGTGGCTTACGTGAACATCTGTGGTCGGTTGCGGGAGAGCTGAGGTCTCTTAATCGGTGAAAGGATGAGATTCCTAAGGGTCTGTGAGGGATTGCTTGCTCCAGTTCCAACACCAAGTATAGGACGTGCACTTGCTCTTCTATTTCCAGTATCCGCTGGTATTGCTGATTGTCTTGCAGGGGATCCACTCGAGATATCGAAAGGGCCAGAGTTGGAACTATTCTTTCTTGCTGGAGGCCATATGTCTTCTCTTGGTCCTGGAGTTTCAGGAGTGACCGACCAATCTGCGACAAATGAGTCAACTAATACTTTGCTCAAAGGTTAGTGCAGTTTTGAGAGCGAAATATCCAAAATTCGAAGTATTTTGACAATTGAGTGCTCAAATACTAAGTAGAATTCATCTTTTAAATGCAAAGAATTTTGTCAACGAGTATTCATACACTAAGAACAAATCTAGTTTGCCAAACTGCACCAACCTCAAATACGCCATGTGATTATTCTAAAAATAAAATGATTACCTTTTCCCATATGATCTCTGTTGTCCATCATATTAGCAGAATTTGCGAACATATCAGGCTCTGTCCTTGAAAAGAAATTACTTGACTGAATGGCTGAGCGCTTTACTGAATCATATTCATTTCTCAACTGATCATACATTTCATCAAGTTTTCTTTTTTGCCTGACAATATGGACCTATGTTAATTCTGAGAGCATGTACCAAAGATAGTGGATTCCAGTAGTAAAGCACCGCCACACTTTGCAACCTCCTCAGTCAATAGATTATAGTGGATAACTTGAGCACACTTTTGCAGTTCCATCGGAATTATTTTTTTTTTCTTGGACAAATAGAATCTCTGTTAAAAACTGTAAGAAGAACCTGGATTTCTCAGCAAACTTTTCTTGTAGTTCCTGCTTGTCTTTAGATAAGCTCTCGATCTCTTGTTCCAGCATTTGGCACTTTTTAGCCGCTTTCTGGTATGCAGTACGCACTTGCTCAAACTTTTCAGCGAATTTCTCTTGCATCATCTCACATTTCTGTTGGTATTGAGAGACTAACTTGTTCACCTTGAATTGCATTTCCAATTCCTTTTGCCCAATGTAGAACGTCACACTTTTGTAGGCACTCTTCATTACTGGGTATGATTAAGGAGAAAATAATGAAGGTAATGTAAATACCATTTCTGAAAGGTGCTATTACGCTAAATCCAATTTGGAAAGTAGTACGTTAATTTAACCAACCCAACTTCACTATGTTTAAAAGTAAAAGTGAATATTACAGATGTTGCAACACAGCACTATGAAGGATACATATCTGTGGTGATATTCCTGTCATGACCATCTGCATGAGGGTGAACAAATTTTAACTAGGATGCTGATTATGAAATGTGTGAGAAACAAATATGACTAGGTCACAGGAACTATAAAAAGTGATAAAGGAGCAATCCTTTCATGGATGTATGCTTACATTTGTCCATTCATCACTTGGATTGACATCCACAGGTTTCATGAGACTGAGGCAAAAACGTCAGATAATTAATTACATGATAGCCAATTCGAAAAAATGCCACACATTACTTTGAGTGATTAGATAATGCTAGTAAAAGCAAAAGACAACCAATTACTATACCAAATTTAGCATTGGCAAACAAAAACAATGTTCTGGAAGTGTCATAAGCCCCAACCCCTCCCGACAAAAAAGGAAGGAGAAAGAAAAGATCTAGAAAAATGAATCAAAAGGAGAAAGGGACAAGAAGCTAGAGAAGAATCAAATTTAGGATATAGTTATATACCTTTCGCGAAATCATTGTCTTTAGGTAACCAAAACAAAACTTCAACCATAAGGTGATATTAGATAGGACTAACCTTTTAGACAGAACTTGATCACAGATAGGACAAGCGGCATCATTGCTGAGAATCTTACTAGCATCGTTCGGGCCTATTAACGTTGTTAAGGAATCATAGCAGTTGTACACCAAAATCATATCCATGAGGAAACTGCACAAAAAATACATGTCTACATGGAAAACACATTTTCTTTCTCTTTTTGGATAATGGTGGTACCAGGCCAGATTCCACGCATCGATTAAGCCATCTGTACATGCTACCTCCCACTAATATAGGTAACGGATAATTCAACCACCAAGAGATTGGAAGAATTCACTTAGTGTCACCTCTGTTGTATTCGGAACTTGATTCCCAAGATTGTAACTCTAGTTCTTCGACCGCTAAGACATTCTCTTGGGAGCTGGAACACACACAAAACATATGCATGTCTATATGGAATACACATAAAACTAGGATACAGAAGACGTGGCCACAAGTGGTGGTGATGGCTTGTCCTTCCAGTTCTCGCCAGCAAGCATTGCATCTCATCTCAACATTCAAAGATGAATGTCAATTTCATAGCACATTATACAAAGTTCTGGAATCATTCAAAATTCTGGGCATAACATTTCTGATCCAATGCATTCTATGGATATTGACACACAATAGTCAATAAGAAATCACTAAATTATCCCTACAGCAAAGTCGACAACATTGCAGAACAACCTTTGCATCTCAAGTTACAGAAAGAGACAATCCACTTAACAGCCAGCTGTAGCTGGCTAATCCAATTTCAAACATTCTTGATTTGAAAGAACTGCCTAATGGCAGCTAGAATTTCCAATAACTGAAACCTCTAGCTGCTTATAAACTGTTGAAATATCAAAGTTCATACGTGGATAGCTGAAGTAAACTAACTGGGAACACAACAATGACAAAACTAGTTTTGATAACTATCACTTGAAAATTGAAATTGCTTGCTGCTTATATGTTGAAAAATCAGAGTTTATCATGGTGATGAATACTCAACTTTCTACAAAGAAAAACATCATGATTACGCATGAACCAAGATAACTAAGAATTCAGGTAAACAGAAGTATTAGCCAGAATGCAGTTGCACGGCAAATTCTTCAAAAATGGTTTAAGTTTTACACAGATCATATTTTACACTATCCGGTACTTAAAATCAACTAAAGCCAACTAATAGGTAACTGTATATAATAGATATAAATTGACAAACTGTAAAAGATATTAACCAGCTATCAGCTAAACTACACCGGTAGTGTAAAATGCTCTCAATTTACAACAACAACAACAACAACTACTACTACCACCAAACAAGCTGGAAATATGATCTCAATCCCTTAGTCCTATATTTTTCAAACCTCGAAACAAATAATAAGAATATCAAGAGCTTGGGCAACAAATTTTCACCTTCAGACGAGCTCAATAACTGGCTTATCCACAATACTTTTGGTCCTAAACCTGAAAATAAAAGGACAGCTGTAACTCACAGGAGAAATATATACATGATCAACATAATAATAATAATAATCATCATAATAATATTAATAATAATAATAATTTTAAAAGAAAACAAAAACACAGACAGCGACATTCATTTTCTTCGTACTTATGGAATTTGAAATACTCCTGAATAATTAGAACAACGCAAACAAAAATCAGAACCTAGAAGAAATATGTACGTAAACAACAGAATATTACAACAACAAACACACACACACACAGCGAGAACTCTGCTTCGTACTTACAGAATTTGAAATACTCTTAATAAACAGAAGAAAACAAACAAAACCGGAACCTAGAAGAAATATATAAGTAATCAACAAAACATTACAAAAAAAAAAAAAAAAAAAAAAAAAAAAAAAAAAAAAAACACAAACACACACACACACACACACACAGCGAAATTCATTTTGCTTCGTACTTACGAATCTGAAATTCAAGCAAAATCGGAACTTAGAGTTTATAAATCGCCGACGAGTATCTCGAGTGTAGGAATAACCTGAAGATCAGAGACAAGAAAATAACGCATTTGAAATTGAAATTCAAATCGAAATCCAAAGCGCGAGGTACAAAACCTATATAGAGCTGTACAAATTCCACAAAACCTTCATCTGACAGCGGAATGTAAGCTTCCTACGGAATTGAAACCCAAGCACGTATTTTCCGTGTTGAGCTTCTCTCTCGATCATACATTCATCTGCTACTGCTTTCTTATTTGAATTTTATTGAATTTTATAGTGAATCTCCTGACCCGACCCGCCAATTCTATTTTTCCTACCCGCTCTATGCAAATGAACTAGCGTCCCAATTCCCAATTAAACGTTTCTTCTTTGGATAATCTAGGCCGTATGCTAATTGGAAACATCAATTTACACCATATTCAATTAAAAAAAAAATTTACTTTGTATACTTATTTTATAAATTTATTTTATTATATATACTTACTATATTCTAAAATATAATATTATGTATTTCAAATTAAAATATTGTGATATATTTAGTTTAGATATTTTATTCCAAAATAGAACATTGTAGCATATTTAGTTTGAATATTGCATTCCAAATTAAAAAAATTAAAATACGATTGGTTTGGATATTGTATTCCAAACTAGAATATTATAGTATATTTAGTTTGAATATTATATTCCAACTTATAATACTGCAGTGTGTTTTGTTAGAATATTGTATTCCAAATTAGAAGATTGTGGTGTGTTTGGTTTGAATACCGTATTATAAATTAGAATATTATGTTTGGATATTGTATTCCAAATGAAAATATTGTAGATGTTTAGTTTAAATAATGCATTCCAAATTAGAATATTAAAGTATATTTTATTTAAATATTATATTCTTCATTAGAATAATGTGGTATGTTCGGTTTGGGTATTGTACTCTTTATAAGAATATTAATATGGTAAGCTAGATTCGCGGGATTTTTCAAATTAGAATATTATGATATATTTAGTTTGAATATTGTATTTCAAATTAAAATATTATGGTATGTTTAGTTAGGATATTGTACTCTTCATTAGAATATTGTGCTAGGTTTGAATTTTTCATATTAGAATATTGTGGTATGTTTATTTTGAATATTGTATTCCAAATTAAAATACTATGGTCTGTTTAGTTAGAATATTGTATGCCAAATTAGAATATTGTGATAAGGTAGGTTTGGACTGTATTCCAAAGTAGAATATTGTGATATATTTTAAAATATATTGAGGTATAGCGTGTAATATTTTTAGAATATTTCACGTAATTTCAAAACTTAAATATATCATGAAAGTAAATTTTACAAATGGGTATATCAACTTCCCCTTGTTCTTTTCATTTTCTTACTAAACGTGTGAAAGAAAAACATTTTATTTTCTATTGTGAAAAGGAAAAGAGCACTTTAAAATAGTAGTATTAATTAATGGTTAACGTACACTAAAATAGAAAGCTCTTTTACCTCAAGTCCTCAGCTAATGGTTCAAACAAATAAATAAAGAAACAAAAAAATTCCAGTCATAACAGGGAACGATATGTTTCTCTTTAAATTTTTAGTTCGTTGTCTATTTAGCTTTTCTAAATGAATTTAATTTTAAATAACAAAAGATTTTTTACACTATTATATTACTTAGAAGCTTACCACGGATTGTTGTTTATAGGAAGTATAAAATGATAATTAAAAAAAATGGTGAGTAACTTGTTAAACTAATTAAGTTAGTTTAACACTATCAATATGTTTTAACTTAAATAATTGATTTAAATTATTTATGGCGCACCTAGAATGAATCTTTTTCTTTTCTCTTTGATTAATTTTGTTGATTGAGGTTTTTTTTATCCCTCGTTCTGAATTGAAAGCTGTTCGTTTTACATTTTGAAAAAACGTAGCATGGGACATGCTTTGATCAAAGAAGATTATTTTAAGACATTTACAATAACAAAATATTAAAATAGACAATTTCTTCTTTTAACATTCACATGGAGTGCCAGTGCCAGAGACACTCGATCGGCACTTCTTTATTTCAAATTTTCTTTATATATGTGTAGGTAAATACATATCTATACTATATTAAATGCACGAAATCTTTAGTAAATTGATGTTCGTCTTTTTTACTCTTCTAAAATAGGGTTCATATTAGACAAAATAATCATTTTGTTATAAATAGAATTGTATTTAAAGTGAGTGTCTATATTTTAGAGAGATCTTAGGGTTTATTACTTAGTGGCTAAGCCACTTTTTTCCTATAAATATAGGTGTTCTATTGCAATGTAATTCAACCCAAAAATCAATAAGAATTCTCTCCCTCTACTTTTCTCTACAATACACTTCTTCTTCTTTTATTGTTTTATAACACGTTATCAGCGACTCTAACCAATTGAGTAGGGGCATCTGCTTTGGTCAACGAGCTTTGTGATATGTGCATGAGGCTCAACGTTTACATAATATTGGGCATAATGATTGTCAATTGATACATGAACTTCCTTCAGGAATAAATTCTAGATTTAAGGTAATTATTTTGCCTTATTTTTCTCTTTTAAATTTTTCAAATTCTATAATTTGATTTTAAATACAAGCAAAGACAATAAACTTTTATTATAACTCTAATAGAGTTTGCAAGAAATTATAACCACCCGAAGTGATAAAATTTTTATGCCTTTGCCATGATCAAATTCATGTATGATTGTGGGCAAAGAAGGGGAAACTCGTCCCGTTGAATTTGGTTATTCTCATTCCCCTTAAGAGAATGTGATAGCAATATATGTTAAGTCTGAAAGAAAATAAAATTATTACCGTGAAGGTATCAATGGATGTGGACGTGGCAATAGACGAAATTATAATCGTCATCATCGTGATAATGAGAATAATAAGGATTCTCAAAATAATCCTTCACTTGCTGAAAGTAATATTTGTCATCAATTTGACATTATACTTTGTAATGTACATATAGATGATTATGGTCCATTCGTGATGTGAATGTGACAACATCTAATTTATGAATACATATACGTTCTTTGAAGAATATGAAAGTGCTAGTGGTAGTGGATATACCACATTAATCTATAGAAAAAGGTTTGAGATGAAATAAGAAAATAATTTCATTATTATGGCATAAATGACCATTGATCACATACCAATTGTGATTATGCCAAGATATTGATTATTAAAAGACAACAGTAATGGAAGAGACAGATCTTTCATATAATTTTGACCATGACCATAATGGTATAACTTTCTTTATGAAAGAGATATTTACCAATGGATGTTTATGAATATATGGTAGTACGAAATTAATTGAGAGCTTTAGAAAAGTCAATTATTACTATTTTGGAGAAATACAATTGAATGCCAATAAGGTATTGTGTTGTAGTAAGTCTCAAAGGAACCACCAAAGGATGTGGTGCAGTGGATGAGACTGCTCTTCCCTTCACCAGAGGTCTCGGATTCGAGCTCTGAGTATGAAAAAATCCTTGGTAGGAATCGCTTCCCCCCGAATAGGGCCATCCGGATATAGTCGGGCTCCAATGCAGGTACCGGACAACGGGTGGGAAACCAAAAAAAAAAAGTCTCAAAGAAACTTATTTAGTTTCTAAAGTATTCGCGAAAGCGATTGGTTATACTGAGACTATAAATAAAGGAACGATTTAATATCTTCTATTACTACAACTTGCAGCGGGGTAATATATATGTGAAATATTATCCGCTTTATTCTCCATTTTATACTACATAAATAAAAGAGCGCCACAATAAACTTGGAGTTTATTAATAATTGCACACGTCATGGTATAAACCTGAAGCTTATCAATATTGATAATTTTTATCCAGTTGCCATAATTGATTTTGTTATATCAATTTAAGTATGATGTGCAAAAAAAATAAAAGAGAATTCACATGGATAAATATTAAAGAACTAGAAAGTTCTTTATGAATTCTCTTGTGTTGCTTGTTCTCATTAATTAATAAACCAACTAAAAATTGGGATTGAATTCCATGAATGCTAAAAATATCAAAGGTGAATATGGGCTCATTCACCTGCCATGTATACCACATAAGATGCATCTATGAGATGGTTACATGTGCGATTATTATTAACCTGCAACCTGGTGTTTGTGAGGTAACTTGCTCAATAATTTAGTTTAGATATTTTATTCAAGATATTTCATCTTGATAAATTGATTTACATCACAGTTGGTTTAGCAAAATGATTTATTGAGTGCCTCCACTTAATAGCTAAACTACTACTTATGAGAACAAAGTTATTTATATAAGTTTGATATACATTATATACGAAAGTATATTACATTCTCCTCTCACAAGTGGTTCAAGGTCAGGAGCCAAATAAGTTCATCTTATTATTATTGATGTGCGGTGTATATTTTGATTAACACCATAATGCACCAAGATGGGTTCCCAAAATTGAGGAAGAAAGTTAGTTTTTCTAACATGAGGGGGAGACAAAATAACAGTTGATTAAAAGTTATGTGGAATAAATTATCATTTGTACCTCTAGATCCTTCAAGATAATATGAACTTAAAGTTCATAAAAAGATAATTCATTTGCAATATATTGCGAAGCATGCCAGACGCATTTGCTGACCCAAAGAAAGTAACTATATTCTCATTACAAATGCTCCTATTAAGTCCTAGAAGGATAAAGTCTATGGTACACTTAAAGCGTATAGACAAATCGGTTTCAAATAAAATTCTTGATAAAAAAGATGAGCAAACGATCAAAATGATCATAATAAGAAAGCAAGTGATCTAGAAGATCACATGACATAACATTTCATAAGATCTCATGAGAGGTTCAGGTACCTGAAAATATGAATGAAGAAATCTCTATTTTATGTCTTTATGAAAAAAATATTGAAACCGATATAAAATGTTCATCGACGAAATTTATCATAACGCTAAGTATAGATGAGGACCTCAAGTTTGTCGAATACAGACATAAATATATTAGCCAAGTAGAACAGAAACAATTCATATAGAATTGGTTTCATATGAAAGACATGTAGTTTTAGACATGTAGTTCAAACACTTGAAAGTATAAAGTCAGTGGTGTTTGCAATCACTTTTATCTATCTTATACGTCTAGCATGACATAAAAACTTGATATAAATCTAAAGTTTATTTATATGACTTATACGAAAATCCCTGAAGGATTTAGATCGCTTAAAGTATATACAATTCTTGGTCATAAGTACCACATCCTAAGTGCAATTTGTGCACATATGTATCTTGCTATAACTATAAGCATGATAATATGATAGCGAGAATCTCTATGGAGATACTAAAAAAGTACATTACATATATATCAAGAATGATGATTTCAAAGTGAAACATATTCATTCGAGTTAATATGGATGATTTTTTTTATCAAATATCTACCAACGATCTTTTGAAGATAGTGCAAAAGATTGGAATGCGAAGGCTCAAGGATGTGAATTGATTCTCTTATTAGGGGGTTAATACGCGTTGTACTCTTTTTTCCTAACAAGGTTTTGTCCCACTAGGTTTTCCTTGCAAGGTTTTTAATGAGGCAACCAAAAGTTGTATTGTTAGATATGTGTACTCTTTTTCCTTTACTGGAATTTTTTTTCAGCTGGATTTTATTTTAGTTAAGGTTTTAACGAGGCACATTATTTGTTGAATAGAAATTCAAGGGGAGTGTTATAAATAGAATTGTATTTAAGGTGAATGTTTATATTTTAGAGATATCTTAGGGTTTGTTACTTAGTGGCTAAGACACTTTTTCCCTATAAATAGAGGTGTTCTATTCCAATGTAATTCATCCCAAAATTCAATAAGAATTCTCTCCCTCTACTTTTCTCTACAATACTTTTCTTCTTCTTTTATTATTTTATAACACATTTGATTATTTCTTAATATTTAGTAATAATTATTTAATTAATTTTCATCGATTTACGGATAGTCACTTAATTATTCACACTGTAGACAATAAATTTACATCAAGAAGATAAAATCAAGACCGAAAAATATCGCAACAATCGTAGTATTTGATTTCAAATATTTGAGTGTACAATCTCTAAATCCTCTGATTCTACTTTCCAATAGTAAATAAATTCAAGGATGATCACGCCCAACTATGCCTTATAAAAAGGACAAAGCAATCGTTGCAAATATATTCCGGTTAACAAGTTAGGAGTCGAATCCCACATGGAATTAACCTATCAATCACAGCTATTGAACTCACACAAAAATTCACATGTTCAATCTTCAGAAATATTTAAGTTATCGATTTGATGTTTACTAAATAAATACTATGTAATGAAAATTCAATAATTAAGAACTAACTACAAACGAGTTGTAAACAAGAATTGGAATGATCTAAGGTTCTGATTTCCCCTATTGTCGGAATCCTTTGCACTACGTTTGTTATAAATTTGCCGAAGCCTTCTCTATCGATCATGAGCACTCTGACTGTCGTAACTCTCTCCCGAGTAATTGCAACAATATACTAGACATATTCTCCCGAATTACGCTAGCTAGCCTTAAGTACAGCTCACTTAGATCGCACCCAAGATTTCGTTAACCCTAATCCCACCTTTAAACCCTTCGTATTGATCCCTCATATACATTAGGAGTGAGGTTGTTCAAAGTGGCATTTTTGGATCTATTTATATGTTTGGGATAAACCCTAAACGTGTAGGTCAACTCCTAGTCAAGCCGGGAAACAATTTAAGCCTTCAAAACTCGGAACGGACCTGGCCTTAGGCCTGGCGTCGCCAGGCTAACGCCAGCCTCAACCTGGCTTTAAGCTGGCGTCGCCAGGCTAAAGCCTGGTCGAGCTGGCTTTTGCCTGGCTTCTCCTTTTCACCATTCTTGAGTGCATTTCTGACGTTTAAGTATCCCTTTAGCTCTACTTTCATCTCCAATTCACCTACACATAAAATAGACTCCATTACGCTCAAACAAAGTGTAATTTATCATTAAAGCATGTAAAATGCAAGGCACATAATGTGCTAAACCATGAATTATAGCCACACATCAAAGGGCCTTTGAGCTTTATCTTGAATCTATATTTGTTTTCATGAACGATAATCTTGAATTCAATTGGCACGAACTTTGATTTGAACTATATTTTCCGGGAAATCTTTATGTGAAAAAATGATAAAAAGGATAATTTTGTATTAGAAATTTGAATAAAGTTGACTTTGGTCAACATTATTGGTAAACGGACCCAGAACCGTGATTCGACGGTCCCGGAGGGTCCGTAGGAAAATATAGGACTTGGACATATGCCTGGAATCGAATTCCGAGGTCCCAAGTCCGAGAAATGAATTTTTAAAAGAAATTATTTTTTGAAAAATATAAGAGATTTTGAAAATGAAATTCTATGTGAAACATGTGGTATCGGGCCCTTATCTTGGTTTTGGAGCCCGGTACAAGTTTGATATAATATTTTTATCATATCTGTAAAGTTTGGCAAGAAACGGACGTCATTAGATGTGATTCGGACCTTAATTGCAAAATTTGATGTTTAAAGAAGTTTTGAGGAATTTCATTGATTTTTGGTTTAATTCATCGTTTTAGTGTTGTTTTATGTGGTTTGAAACCTCGAGCGATTCTATGTTAGGTTATATGACTTGTTTTTGTGATTATACGGGGTCCAGGGGGCTTCGGGTGTGTTTCGGATGGGCTACGGGTCATTTTCTTCCAACTTTGAATTGTTGTCTTCTGGTGTCTGAAGTCCTTCATCGCAATCGCAGTGCTTCCTTCGCGATCGCGATGTGTCTTTGTTTGTCGCCCAAAATTTCCTCTTCGCGATTGCGTAGCTCCACCTTTTTCCCTTCCGCGTTCGTGTGAGCATCTTCGCGATCGTGTAGTACAATCCAGGCAGCCTTCCTTTTTCCTTTTCGCATTCGCATAACTGCATTCGCGACCGCAGAAGATAACCTATACTCCTTATACGCGATCGCGTAGATCATTTTAAGCCAGTAACCATTTCCTTCTACGCGATCACGTCTCGTTTTCCGCGATCGCGATGAACAAAGCACCTGGGCAGAATATAAGTTTACCAAAAATCGGGGTTTCACCATTTTTGACATATTTTGACTTCTAGAACTCGGTTTTGGGTGATTCTTTGAGGGTTTTTCACACAAATCGAATGGGTAAGTGTTCTTCCACTAGAATTAATTATATTTCATGAATTAGTTCTTGTTTCCATCATTTAAATTGTGTTTTGGGTTGAGGAAGTTGTGGGTTTTGAAAGAAAACTTCAAAAATGTAAAATCATGATTTGAAAGACCAAATGTTATCGGAATTGGATAAATTTAGTATGGGTGAACTCGTATCGGAATGGGTAATCGGAATTTGTAAAACTTGTCGGGTTCCGAGGCGCGGGCCCGAGGTTGACTTTTGGGTCGATTTTCATAATTTTGTAAAGTTTGAAACTTTATAGTTCGGGATAGTTCCTTATACGTTTTATGTGTATTTTGAAGTTTTTTTAGTTGATTTTGAGCCGTCCGGAGGTCTTTTCGCCCGAGAAGTCTATTTTTGAGTACCGGGTTGTCGTCTTTGAGGTAAGTATTTTGCCTAACTTTGTGTGGGGGAACTACCCCTTAGGATTGAGTCTTCCTTGTTGATTGTGGTTCGAGTATGCGAGGTGACGAGTGTGTACTCGGACTTATTTTCAATTAGATTGGCCTTTTAGGATTCATAGGTTCTTATATTACCTGTGTATGATTTGTAATTGTTACATTGGAATCCTTGGTTGTTAATTTCATCCCTTCCTATTTAAATTAGATTTACTTGTTTTTGGATTCCTTCATTGGCTATTTGACTTTAATTGACTTAACTGAATATTCTATTTCTCTTATCATCATGCTATATTTTCTTCCTAGCTTGCCTAATTGACTATAATTAGTGTCATCTAGCCTTATAGTTGAATAGTCGTAGTTGGAACATCTATTCGTTGGAGTCAAGCATGCCCGTGAGTCTTACATTGTGATTTATATGACTATTCCCTTAAGTTCTACTTAGGTCTAATTGTTATACATTTATGTTATTGGTATTTCCTTGATGTTGCCTATTACTGGGCCTTTGTTGAAGTTGAGTTTATTCCGTGAAGTTAATTGTTTAGGTGAGATTGGCTATAGATGTTTCTCTTACCGGGACTGTGTGGTTTCTCTTATAATTCCGTTGTTGATGATGTTGTTTGCCTTATTGACTCCCTTGCCGGGATGTTATGGTTTCTATTACTGTTTATGTTGTTAATGATATTGTTTTCATTGTTGAGTCCCTTGCCGGGATGGTATGATTCCTATTGTTATTTATACTGTTGATGATACTGTTTGCGTTGTTGACTCCCTTGCCGGGATGTTGTGATTTATGGTTCTTATTATTGATTTCCCTTGTTAAATTGTTGTTATGTTATGTTAGCACGAAGGGACATTTCGTGCCATGTTATGTTATGTTAGCACGAGAGGACATTTCGTGCCATGTTATGTTACGTTAGCATGAGGGGACATTCCGTGCCATGTTTATGTTATTTAGCACAAGAGGACATTCCGTGTCGTGTTTATGTTATTTTAGCACGATGGATATTCCGTGCCGTATTTATGCATTATTATTTCCGTTCTTCCTGTTTGCTATTTACTGTATTTATTGGCAAGATTTGATATTCCTTCTGTACTGCATGGCAATTTTTGAGTTATGAACTGAGTTCCGGTGGATAAATCTTGAGGAGATTTTGATCAAGGGATTTTATTGAAAAGTACTATTGAAAAATCAATGGTTTTGAAATGATTATATTTGAATGACTTTTACTTCGAAGGTATATTTGAAAAGCGCTAGTCTTGCCTAAAATGATAATTGGAAGTCATTTATTGGGAAAGCATCTTTGGGAAGTTTCGTATTTTGAAAGAAACTAAGTTTTACGTAATTCTCTCTATTAAATATACTTATATCTACTTTTGGAGAAAGTATGTTTTCAAAGGAAACTCTTCCATACTAAAACGATTTTATTTGCAAAAGTTTTTCATACGAACTGTTATTTAAAGATTTTCTACCAGTTATGGATTTTAATGGCTAAGGCCCGATGTGAACAATCCGACGTGGAGTTGAGTTATTGGGGCTCTCTATTGTATTGTGTTTCCTTTCGATTCGGCTTGTTTTGATGTCCATCTTTCTGTGTATATTTGTGTTGTTTCGTGATTGATTTCTGTAATTTCCTTTCGCTTTATATTGTCATTGTTGTGAATTATTCCGTGAAGTCTTAGATAGATGTAACGTTTGGTCATTTCTATATTCATGTTATTTATTTTGTAGACCAGTGGTGTCTTGACTAGTCCTCGTCACTACTCCACCTAGGTTAGTCTTGATACTTACTGAGCACCGCTGTGGTGTGCTGATACTAAACTTCTGCACATTTTTGTGTGCAGATCCAGGTATATATGTAGTAGCTGTATGGATGATTGCCGAGGAGACTCAAGGTAACCTGCTGATGCGTTCGCAGGCGTCGGAGTCACCTTCTTTGTATTTATTTTTCATATAGGGTTGTATTTATTTCAGAACAGTTGTACTTAGAAGTTGTAGAAGATTCGTAGAGCTTATGACTTATATTAACGATTTTGGGAAAGTTTGTACATTCTGTTGAGATTCTATATCGAGACTGTTAGTTGTCCTTTCATTATTGTTGTTATTCAGTAATTGTTAGGCTTACCTAGTCCCTAAGACTAGGTGCCATCGTGATACCCAACGGAGGAAAATTTGGGTCTTATCAGAGCTCTAGGTTCATAGGTGCTACGAGTCATAAGCGAGTTTAGTAGAGTCTTGCGGATCGGTACAGAGACGTCCATACTTATCTTCGAGAGGCCACGGAACTATTAGGACAATTTCACTTCCTTCATTCTTATCGTGCGAGTTTATTGATCTTGAAGTTTGAAATTATTGTTCCATTCTCTCACCGATGGTGAGGACACGAACGGCGGTTCCTGATGATTCTACCCCGAAGCAAGTGTAGCAAGGGTCAGATACAGGGGCCAATGAGGAGGACGTGCCGCAGTTAAGATGCCTACCAGAGCAGCCGTTGAGGAGTCGCCAGTAGTTCTAGTTGGGGGACAGGTACAGCGGGTACCTGTTGCTACCCCGGACTTCAGGAGACTTGAGCGTAGTTTTGAGTACAATTGGTACATCGACTCGGTCAGGGTTGATTCTAGTGCACCAGTTGCTTCACAGATCAGGGGAGGAGTTCAGACTCCAACCGACTACACTCTAGAGTAGTGAGATCATATTGGTCAGGTTCCAGTTGTAATGGCAGCACGACATGTGGTTTCAGTTCAGACCGTGGTTAGGACAGTAGCCTCGGAGGAAGAATACCTTGAACTTGAGAGGTACAGAAAGTATCACCCTTCTATCTTTCAGTGGATTGGCGGCAGATGGTGCCCAGGGTTTCCTGGAGGAGTGTCACTATATTCTTCGCGCTTCGGGTATTGTGGAGACGAGCGGGTTTGCTTTTGTCATGTCTTAGGTTCAGAGTAGTGGGTTGATCAGTGGTGGCGGCATATGAGTTGGGGGTAACCTGGCCGAGTTAGCTTCACTTGCTTGGATTCAGGTTTTAGAGATACTTTTGAGGGAGTTTTCACTCCAGATCCTACGAGACGTACGGCGCGCGTAGTTTGAGCAACTGCGCCGGGGCGTTGTGTCACTATTGGAGCATGCCGTTAGATTTAGTGAGTTGGCCAGAAATGCACTTCTNCCGCGGTGGAAATTTTATTAGGATGGAATCCTTGTGATTTGTTCATATGCTTTGCTTTTTCCTTGTTATATTGCTTTTGGTAAGTCAGTATCGATAGAGAGTGATGCCTATGGGCTTGTTTGATAGTTCCTTTATATGTTTCTATTTTCATATTCAGTCATTTCGTTATGTGTTTCTTTAGTTTAGTTTGCGGGATGTGTGCCCGGTAGTGGTAGTTGTGGCTCGGTGTTTCGAATGTCTAATAATGAGGTCTTCGTGTTTATTGCATCAGTATTCGTACTACGTGGCTTGGAAACAGAGTTCTTTCAGATGAGGGGTGTATTGCCAATGTTGAGTTGATTTCGGATAACTATTGTGATCACAAGTGTATTTGAGCCTATGTGTGATGTGCTACGTTGTGTGTGTTGATACCTAATTTTTCCTCAAACTATTTTTTTTAAAATTTACATATATACTTTCTNGATTCAGCGGGACTCGAGAGTTAGAGTAGGATGCCTCATTTCAGCAGGTAGTAGGGATCGCTCGTTGATTAGAGAGCACGTGGGACCGGGAGCGAGGGGACAGACGAGATCAGGGGGAGAGTTCAGGGAGGAAATGAGGCCTCGTAGATCTAAGGAATCTACTGGCCCGTATTATGGAGGCAAGGTACGACACAGTAGGATNTTCCTCAAACTATTTTTTTTAAAATTTACATATATACTTTCTAAATCACTTTTCATAATGAATGGTATTTTTCCCTAATTTTCCATATTTTTATCAATTTGTTTTCATATCTCTTCAGTATTTTATAATTATTCATAAATTACGTTACAAGTAATTTCAAAATATTTCCTAGCTCAATATGTCATTTTTAATCCTATTAGGATTAATTATTTCACAAATTAGCCAATTTGGCGTTATTTGGTTATAATTACGATAATTTTGCAACTATAGCCTAATTGTACATTTTATGCCATTTTAAATCAATAATTATTCATTTTTATATTTTCTATATTAATTAATTACCTTAATTTCACCTATTTAGCCTTAATTTCATTTTATATGATTATTAGCTATTGTTATTAATTATTTATCTAATTTTAATGGGTATTTAACAAATAGCCATTCTTTATTTAAATTCCACCCTAATTAACCCTAGTCCCTAACCCAATTAAATTATCCCAAACCCCCAAGCCCAATACACTAACCTACCCGGCCCAATCCCTCACTAAATCTGAACCGTTGATTAATTCAAATAACGGTCCAGATCCCTAATTTCCTGTGATTGATTTCCTTTAATTGATTTCCTGTGATAATATTTTTACGACCTTTAGTTACTTCTTGCCTTATTACATGACTGATTTTACTATCAATTGATTCTTATAGTAGTGTTATAATTAAAACCTTATGAACCTGACCTCAATTTCCTACTATGTGCTTACTATGTTCAAAATCTTTCCTTATTTATTATACACGATTCCTTTCCTTACTTGTTACCTGTTCTGACCGTTTGAAATTTAACTCCCTTAATTAAGGGAGTACTAGTACTGATTTTGCAACTAATTGATTCTTTGAGTTCCATAATTACTGGACAGTCTAATTATTACCTTATTTTCACCTAGTTTCAAACTATATATATATACTCTATTCGTTTATTAGCACACAGACGAACAACTAATTTGTTCAACTCTCTCTCTCACAACTAAAACTTGCTACTCTTTCTATTCTCTCTTCTATTTGCTACTACTCTAAGTTAGCCGGCTGCAAGCCAAGGTTAACTAATGTACATCTCCTATCTTCTGCTTCTTGCTACTGCTTTCTTCACTTCACTGGTATGTTCTAATTCATATTTCAGCTCTCAAACAAACATGTTTCTATTACTGATGCAGTTCATTGTGTTTCTAATTTGCTTTTACTTGCTATTCTGTTGTTCAACATGTAACTAGGATCTTGGATTCCATCTAGCATGTCTTTGTGTACTCCAAATCTGTCTTTATGTGAATCTCCATGTTTATGTTTGATACATTAGATTAGAGCATCTTCTCATGTCTTAAACAGGTTGGTACTACCAAGTTAGTTTCATCATATACCCTGTTGATCCCCCTTTCCCCTGTTGTGGTTGTTGGATCATTCTGGGTCCTTGTGTGATGCTAACTTTGCCTTGGTTCTGAGATTGTTGTTCATGTTCTTTCGAATTATTTTCATCAGTTAAACTTTTTTTTATATTTCCATTAAGTCTTTCTTCCAAAACTGTTTTCTTACTTAACCTTTTCAAACTATGAGCACTTTCACTCTACCCTTAGACCCCTTAAGTTCTGCCCCCTCTGTGTGAGCATTGCCTTGGGACCCTTGAGCTCCCTCTGAACTTTGACACACAAAGGCTGGCCATTCCACATTGCACTTACTCTATCTTGGCTATGAAATCTGGGTGTGAGCACTGCCCGGGAGCCCTTGAGGTACTCAGGGAACTCTAACACACCCTGATTATGAGAAAGGTTGTGAAATAATACTTGGCATTGAGGACCTGGAGACTTTAGCCTATTCTGTAGGCTCCCTATAGTTAACTTCTTATGTTTCTCCTATTTCAGTTGTGTAATTCATATTACATGGTCTGTAATAATTAATTGTAAACAACTCTGGGGGTCGGATAGTGAAAATGGGTGGGTGATATGCATGTTGTAGTATAATTAAGGGTAGAGACCATGTTTCTAGGTTTATTTTCTCTATGCGCAATAGAAGTCATGTTTAGGTACAACATTTTGTGCATTAGATATCATGCTACTTAGGCTCATATATACTGTTTTTTTTTCAGCATGTCATCATTCACTTAGACATCCTGCCTATAGGACAAATAATTAAGTAAATAGCTATTATGTGATTCTGTTCATATAAACGTGTTCTGAAACTTCATTAGAAGTCCTATGATAAATAATGTTAAATGCAATCATGTCTCACCATGCCTACGCACTTAGAGATCCTTCTTCTAGGTAAACAACATTAAAAAATATATCCTCTATGTTATTCCTGAAACTGTGCATAATGTTGTGATTCTAATGGCATTTAGAAATCCTGTTTAAGTTATTATGCATCATGCTGCAATACACATCATGTTATAGGATCGCATTCATTTAACTGCACTTAGTCTAAATATAGTATCTAAAACAGCCCACTGTTCTAAACAACTGGTAATTAGTCCTTGCACATCTTCAACACCTAGTCTAACTACTAGTGCATGTAAAAGGTATAAAACACTTCATTAAATTTCTCTAAAACAACTAGCAACGATTTTTTGTTCTGAACAACTTAGAACAGCATGTGTACGCAATACTTTGCAACAGCTCCTCTAACAATTCAGATAATTAGTATACACTGTCCCACGCTTAGGCAAGTCTTAAGTAATCAACTTTAAAAATAAAATCAGAACTGTCTTTGTGATCATGTTTAACTGTCAGCATGCTTAAAACCAGTAGGCAAGCCTGATTAAGACTTCCTCTCTGAGTCATGCAATAAATCTGTCTTTGTGTTATCACCTAGATACCATGCTTTAGGATTCTTAATTAATATGGACCTTAGTTGTGTATGAGACATGCTGTTTATGTGTACTGTGTGTGGAGGAATACTTGAGCCTTTATCTGCTTTGTATGCTTTCCCTTTATCTGCAGTCCTACTTGTTTTGTTATCTGTCGCCCTAGAATTTTTACTTTCAAAACCTGAGTATCGGCCTAGCACCTCCCTTTAGTATATGAGTCCTAATTTCCTCCGGGACTGATAGGAAGGGACGCGTAACAGCATGCAATAGAGGTCGAGACCAACACTCATTTTTTATAACCTTACGGGGTGGGAAGGGTAGAATATGGATATGATGACCGGTGCGCTAATACCAAGTGTAGCCCCTCTTCGAGGAGTGATTACCGGGTATTGCATTAATGTGATCCATATTATTATAAACCTAGGACATTTTTTATATGCTTAGCTCGTAATCCTTTTCAAAGTCTAATCTCCTTTACTATTTTCAAACATTTGCATGCTTATGACTTAAATCCCCTCTTATTTGAGCCTTTACTTGTTATTTGCTAATTGTACAAATTCACGAAATCATTTGGCTAGGAACCACACATTTGGATCCTGAGGGGTTCCTAACACCTTCCCCTTAGGATAATTTCAAGCCCTTACCCAATCTCTGGTTAGCAACGTAGTTGTAATTGAACCCTTTAGGTTCCCTAACGCACCGTCAAAATCGTTAGGTGGCGGCTCTTCAAAATATGCAAACCCCTTTCCCAAAAGTAACGAGTTCTCCCAACCAATGTCATAAACCGATTTTGCGAGGAAAAAAAGGGGCGCGATAGAGTGGTCGTGCCTTATGGGCATAGTCATGAGTTGATGCAGCTGGTTGAGGCTGATGCCGTACATGGATTTAGAATCGGGTCTCTTGTAAATAAGTAGAGGGTGAGAAGTAGAGGTATGAGGCTTATCGGTGGTGATGTGAAGGCTATGTTGCGGTTGTGATTGTTTCATCGGGCTTATGTGAGTTGGGGTGACGTGGGATCACCCGCGGTTATGTGTTGGAAGTATATCATTAGTGATTGGATGAGTTCAAGGTGAATCTTGGCACGTTCGAGGACAAACGTTTATTTAAGAGGGGGAGATTGTGATGACCCAAAAGGTCCTCCCATATATTTCTAGCTAATTTTGTGTTCGAGGTCGTGAAAACCTCATTTTATCTCACCTCGATTTGTGTGCACAGCCCGAGCGTGTTGCCAGGAAGCCTTTATGTTAAAAATGATAATTTCGAATTAGAAATTTGAATAAAGTTGACTTTGGTCAACAGTGTTGATAAACAGACCCGGACCCGTGATTTGACGGTCCCGGAGGGTCCGTAGGAAGGACTTGGGCATATGCCCGGAATCGAATTCCGAGGTCCCAAGTCCGAGAAATGAATTTTTAAAAGAAATTATTTTCTGAAAAATATAATAGATTTTGAAAATGAAATTCTAAGTGAAACCTGTGGTATCGGGCCCGTATCTTGGTTCTGGAACCGGTACAGGTTCGATATAATAATTGTGTCATATCTGTAAAGTTTGGAAAGAAACGGACTTCATTAGATGTGATTCGGACCTTAATTGCAAAATTTGATGTTTAAAGAAGTTTTGAGGAATTTCATTGATTTTTGGTTTAATTCATCGTTTTAGTGTTGTTTTATGTGGTTTGAAAGCTCAAGCGAGTCCGTGTTAGGTTATATGACTTGTTTGTGTGATTAGACGGGGTTCCGGGGGCTTCGGGTGTGTTTTGGATGGGCTACGGGTCATTTTCTTCCAACTTTGAATTGCTGTCTTCTGGTGTCTGAAGTCCTTCATCGTGATCGCAGTGCTTCCTTCGCGATCGCGATGTGTCTTTGTTGGTCGCCCAAAATTTCCTCTTCACGATCGCGTAAAGGCCTTCGCGATCGCGTAGCTCCACCTTTTTCCCTTCCGCGATCGCGTAGTACAATCCAGGCAGCCTTCTTTTTTCCTCTTCGCGTTCGCATAACTGCATTCGCGATCGCAGAAGATAACCTACTCCTTATACGCGATCGCATATGTTATTCCGCGATTGCGTAGAGCATTTTAAGCCAATAACCATTTCCTTCTACACGATCGCGTCTCATTTTCCGTGATCGCGATGAACAGAGCACCTGGGCAGAATCTAAGTTTACCAAAAATCGGGGTTTCACCATTTTTGACATATTTTGCCTTCTAGAACTCGATTTTGGGCGATTCTTTGAGGGTTTTTCACACAAATCGAATGGGTAAGTGCTCTTCTACTATAATTAATTATATTTCATGAATTAGTTCTTGTTTTCATCATTTAAATTTTGTTTTGGGTTGAGGAAGTTGTGTTTTTTGAAAGAAAACTTTAAAAATGTAAAATCACGATTTGAAAGACCAAATATTATCGGAATTGGATAAATATAGTATGGGTGAACTCATATCGGAATGAGTAATCGGAATTTGTAAATTTTTCGGGTTCCAAGGTGCAGGCCCGGGGGTCGACTTTTGGGTCGATTTTCATAATTTTGTAAAGTTTGAAACTTTATTGTTCAGGATAGTTCCTTATACGTTTTATTTGTATTTTGAAGTTGTTCTAGTTGATTTTGAGCCGTTCGGAGGTCTTTTCACCCGAGAAGTCTATTTTTGAGTACCATGTTGTCGTCTTTGAGGTTAGTATTTTGCCTAACCTTGTGTGGGGGAACTACCCCTTAGGATTGAGTTTTCCTTGTTGATTGTCATCCGAGTATGCGAGGTGACGAGTGTGTACTCGGACTTATTTGCAATTAGATTGGCCTTTTAGGATTCGTAGGTTCTTATATTACCTTTGTATGATTTGTAATTGTTACATTAGAATCCTTGGTTGTTAATTTCATCCCTTCATGTTTAAATTAGAATTACTTGGTTTTGGATTCCTTCGTTGGCTATTTGACTTTACTTGACTTAACTGAATATTATATTTCTCTTATCATCATGCTATATTTTCTTCCTAGCTTGCCTAATTGACTATAATTAATGTCATCTAGCCTTATAGTTGACTAGCCGTAGTTGGAACTGTTGCCGATACTGTGTTAAAACAAATTGTTAGAAGAAACAGAAAATCTGTAAATGATATGAAATATCCCGAGTCCACAATTTCCTTGTGCGTCCTTAAGGAATTTTAGCCCCCTCACAAGTTGCCAAGGTAATGGATTAAATCCTCCCAGGATGAAACGGAATAAACCTTCCTGCAACAGTGGAAATACAAATTGTAAGATACCAACGAACTCAAAGAATGGAGCAAAATCACACTTACGAATTTGAGAGAGAGACTGCAAAGTAGAATGCAGTTTTAGAAGGAAATTCTGGATTTTGAGTGAGTGAAAAGGAAGCCATGCCTTGGAATTTATAGGCAGTGTGATGTCTGTTCAGGAATAGGTGTCTGTTAAGAAAGGAAAGGCAGCGTTTGGATTACACGTTTCAGTTAATTCCGTTAATGAACTGATTAGCATTTAATTAATTCTTAAATAATTAATTAAATAACTTTTGTCCAAAAATAATCTTATCGATCGATCATTTGACAAATCCAAATCCAAAAAGCCAAAGCCGAACCGAGCGACGACGACGGCGCGAGGGTTCATTCTCTTCAACTCCTTTTAAGAGCTCTAAGAAGTGATTCTCTATTTATACACACAAGTGTAGTTGTCTTTTACCAATGTGGTACAAAGTTCATGACAAAACTCACTTGATTCAAATTTTCATTTCCCTTCATTTTATTTCCCACCATTTTCCAATTCACACTCCTTGTCTTTAAAGCCCAATGGCTTTAAAGTCCAACAGGAACATCTATTCGTTGGAGTCAAGCATGCCCGTGAGTCTTACATTGTGGTTTATATGAATATTTCCTTAAGTTCTACTTAGGTCTAACTGTTAGACATTTATGTTATTGGTATTTTCTTGATGTTGCCTATTACTGGGCTTTTGTTGAAGTTGAGTTTATTATGTGAAGTTAATTGTTTAGGTGAGATTGGTTATAGTTGTTTCCCTTACCGGGATTGTGTGGTTTCTCTTATTATTCTGTTGTTGATGATGTTGTTTGCCTTATTGACTCCCTTGCCGGGATGTTATGGTTTCTATTACTGTTTATGATGTTAATGATATTGTTTTCATTGTTGACTCCCTTGCCGGGATGGTATGATTCCTATTGTTGTTTATACTATTGATGATATTGTTTGCGTCGTTGACTCCCCTGCCGGGATGTTGTGATTTATGGTTCTTATTGCTGATTCCCCTTGTTAAATTTTTGTTATGTTATGTTAGCACGAGGGGACATTCCGTGCCATGTTATGTTATGTTAGAACGAGGGACATTTCGTGCCATGTTATGTTATGTTAGCACGAGGGGACATTCCGTTCCATGTTATGTTATGTTAGCACGAGGGGATATTCTGTGTCATGTTTATGTTATTTAGAACGAGGGGACATTTCGTGTCGTGTTTTTGTTATTTTAGCACGAGGAGATATTCCGTGTCGTATTTATGCTTTATTATTTTCGTTGTTCTTGTTTGCTATTTACTGCATTTATTGACAAGATTTGATATTCCTCCTGTACTGCATGGAAATTTCTGAGTTACGCACTGAGTTCCGGTGGATAAATCTTGAGGAGATTTTGATCAAGGAATTTTATTGAAAAGTATTATTGAAAAAGCAATGATTTTGCAATGATAATATTTGAATGACTTTTACTTCGAAGGTATATTTGAAAAGCACTAGTCTTGCCTAAAATGATAATTGGAAGTCATTTATTGGGAAAGCATCTTTGGGAAGTTTCGTATTTTAAAAGAAACTATGTTTTACGTAATTCTCTCTATTAAATATACTTATATCTACTTTTGGAGAAAGTATGTTTTCAAAGAAAACTCTTCCATACTAAACAATTTTATTTGCAAAAGTTTTTCATACGAACTGATGTTTAAAGATTTCTACCAGTTATGGATTTTAATGGCTTAGGCCCGATGTGAACAATCTGACGTGGAGTTGAGTTATTGGTGTTCTCTATTGTATTGTGTTTCCTTTTGATTCGGCTTGTTTTGTTGTCCATCTTTCTGTGTATTTTTGTGCTGTTTCGTGATTGATTTATGTAATTTTCTTCCACTTTATATTGTCATTGTTGTGAATTATTCTGTGAAGTCTTAGATAGATGTAACGTTCAGTCACTCCTACATTCATGTTATTTATTTTGTTGACCAGTGGTGTCTTAACTAGTCCTCGTCACTACTCCACCTAGGTTAGTCTTGATACTTACTGGGCACCGCTGTGTGTGCTCATACTACACTTCTGCACATTTTTGTGTGCAGATCCAGGTATATATTGTAGTAGCTGTATGGATGATTGCCAAGGAGACTCAAGGTAACCTGTTGCTGCGTTCGCAGGCGTCGGAGTCACCTTCTTTGTATTTATTATTCATACACGGTTGTATTTATTTCCAAACAGTTGTACATAGAAGTTGTAGAAGATTCAGAGCTTATGACTTGTATTACCGGTTTTGGGAAAGTTTGTACATTCTATTGAGATTCTATATCGAGACTGTTAGTTGTCCTTTCATTATTGTTGTTATTCAGTAACTGTTAGGCTTACCTAGTCCCTAAGACTAGGTGCCATCACGATACCCAACGGAGGAAAATTTGGGTCTAACAAGCCCAAACTTTTGCTTTAATAACTCACACAGAACCTGAATGATGTAATACTCTGACCTGCATTTTGATGGGGTTTCTTCCCCATATTTTGAGGCATTCCTCCATCGGATCCATAGTTCCCAGATGATCACAACCGGAAGAATTTTAACTATGAGAAAAGCGACTATATTCCAAGTTTTATGTCCCCACCAGTTTATCAGTAGTTGTTTGAATTGCAGTCCTTCAACTTGAATACCAAACAACCCTGTGAACTTTTTTCCAAATAGCTTGGGCAAAATTACTATATTAGAAAATGTGCTCCACAGTTTCTAGCTCAGAGGAAGGTGAGTAGCAGCAGGAACATATTGAGACTAAATTAACGCCAAACATGGCTATCCTGTCATCTGTGGGCAGCCTATTATGTATTGCCCTCCAAGTGGTAAAACCATCTTAAAAGGGAATTGCTTATGCCAAATTTTAGAAGCCATAGGTGACTGACTTTGTTTTTGCCGTAATAATTCCCAGGCTGAAGCTACTGTGAATTTTCCTGAGTCGTTTGCAGACCATATTGCTCTATCTATTGCTCCTCGAGTTAAATCTATAGATTGTTGTTGCAATATACTTCTAAAAATGTCTGGTATGTCCACATCTAGTGCATCTAATTGCCACTCACCATGTCTGAGTACCATGGACAATGGAATATCCTTAGGCTTTGCGTCTTCCTCTAGTTGAATCACTAGAGCTCCTTGCCTTGTCCAATTGTCATACCAAAACAATACATTACCCTCACCTGGTATCCAGATCAACTTTTTTTCTGCTATATCTTTGATTTCACATAGTGCCTTTGATAATAGGCTATAATTACGTATTTTAGTCACTTATTACACTCTAATTTTGTAACAACTCGGCCGGTCGTTTTGAGAGTTAGAGTCCCGATCCCCTAATAATTGTTTTCCTCACATTTGTTTCTGCTATTGGGTCTTTCCGGAGTGATTAGTTATGGAATTCGGAGAGTTTTGGGATACTTAGTCCCTAATTATGAGTTTAAGCCTTAGAAATCAGACCGTAGTCGGAACTGTGTGAAGACGGGTTCGGGATGGAATTCCGTCAACTCTGTTAGCTCTGTTGAGTGATTTTGGGGTAAGGAGGGCGTCCGGAGTATGTTTCCGAGGTCCGTAGTGGATTTAGGCTTGAATTGGCGAAAGTTGGAATATCAGCGATTTTGGCTGATAGGTGAAATTTTGATATCAAACTCGGAATGGAATTTTGGGAGTGGTTGTAGGTTTGTGGTGTCATTTGTGACCTATGTGTTAAATTTGAGGTCAATCGGACTAGTTTTGACGTGTTTCGGCATCGTTGTGGATTTCGGAAATTTGCTAAGTTCCTAGGCTTGAATTCATGTTTAAATCGTGTTTTTGGTGTTATGTGATGGGGTTTGAAGGCTCGACTAAGTCCGAATGGTGCTATTCGACCGATTGGTAGTTTTGGTTGAGGTCCTGGGGGCCTCGGATGGGTTCGGATGCTCAAACGGGAAGATTTTGGACTTAAGCTAATAGCTGAAGTTGCTGGCTCTGGTGTCTCGCACTTGCGGAAGGGGAGCCGCAGGTGCGGACACGTAGGTGCGATGGGGTTGCGCAGGTGGAGATTTTCCTAAGGCCGGCTGGGTCCACAGGTGCGACTTGGGGACCGCAGGTGCGATACCGTAGATGTGGACCAGATACCGCAGGTGCGGCCCCGACCCAATTAGTGAGTTTCACACCTGCGATGCATTTTCCGTAGGTGCGATCCAATTGGCCGCAGGAGTGGAAATTACTGGGCAGAAATAGGCAATTCGAGGGTTTGGATTTCATAATTTCAAAAATCAATTGGATCTCAGGATTTGGCGATTTTGTCAGGATTTTGAAGAGGAGATCAATAGGTAATGATTCCTAATCCTATTTCCCTTGTATTTCATCAAACTATAGTGAATTCTTCAATCTATTTAGGGAGAAATGGTGGGAAGCATTTGAAAATGAGAGAAAGGCCCCCTAATTGAGAATCCGTGTTTTGAGTGATATTTCGACGTCGGATTTTGATGATTTTTGGTTGAGTGTACTCGTAAGTGAATGGGTATTCGGAATTTGTGACTTTCACCCGATTCCGAGTTGTGGGCCGGGGATACTTTTTGGGTTTCCCTAATTTCGCGCTTTAGCTTCAAATTTATTTGTTAAACTAGTTGCTTGTAGTGATATTCACATTATGAAACTTATTTGAATAGATTCGGGCCATTCGGAGTTTTGTACTCGTAGCAAGAACGTGATTCCGGGTTGATTTGAGCAGTCGAGGTAAGTGGCTTGCTTAACCTTGTGTTGGGGACTTCCCCTTTAGGATATTTGATGCTAAATGTTGTGTGGGCGTCGTGTAGGTGAGGTGACGAGTACGTACACGGGCCGTTATTGCAAAAATCTCATTTTTCCCTTACTAAAACATAAATTGTTTTCTCTTCTATGAACTTGCTCTCATATGATATATTATTTAGTTTAGATTAGGAAAGCATGCTTACGTGCTTAATTGCATACTTAATTTTCCGTGCGCCATGATTAGTTAAGCCCTTATTTTCCTTATCTGTGATTAGTATAAACTGTGTAAATTCGATGTTATGCTTGTCATTCATCCTGCAAAGCATATTTAAATTTGGACAACGGACGTATTCCCGGGAGACCCCCATGTACTGCATATTTACTTTGGGACTACGGACATATTCCGGGAGATCCCCCTGTACTGCATATTTATTTTGGGACTACAGACGTATTCCGGGAGATCCTCCATGTACTACATAATCATTTGGAACTACGGGACGGTATCCCGGAAGATCCCATTTTGTAAGATATTGTGTTGAGCCGAGGACTCTCTTTACTGTAGAACTTATATTGTTTTTCTTAAATTGTTTACTGTATACATTACCTATCTTTGTACTGTTTTAAATTGATTTATACAGAAATCCAGTAGAGCCTTAACCTGACCTCGTCACTACTTGACTAGGGTTAGGCTTGGCACTTAATGGGTACCAAACGTCGTGTACTCATGCCCTTTCCTGCACATGTTTTTCGTGTGCAGATCCAGGTACGAGCTACAGCCTCGTGGTTAGTAGATGTTGCTGATTCCAGGAGACTGCAATGTATTTCTACCGCTTCCGCAGAATCCTCTGAGTCTCCATCCATTCTATCTTGTAGAGATGTTATTATGTACTTTTCCAGTTTTTGTTAGAGCTACAGTAGTGTTAGAAGCTTGTGACTGTTTGTGACATTCCGGGTTTTGGGAAGCTATATTTTTTTATGAGTCGAGCGGCCAGTACGTTATTTATGTCATTGCCCTTATTCCCTTTATTGCTTGTGTTTTATATAGATTTTTCCCCTTTATAGTAGGCTTACCTAGTCGTAGAGACTAGGTGCCGTCACGACACTTCCGGAGGGTAAATTGGGTCGTGACAAATTTACTGCACTTTAATTGAGTTTGAGCTTTAATCGCTAGTGTTTTGCACTAATTGTGTGTTTTATGCCTTGTAGGAGTGATTCCCAGCTATGTAGATGTTATGGAATCAATTCAAGTGATTTGGATCTTTGAAGTCTGAGTAAAGGCCCAAGTAACTAAGCTGGGATCGTGTACGGGGATCAATGGATGATAATTAAGAACGAAAGAAGAATCGAGTAGACATATTGCTCACTGTCTAGTAAAATGCACATAACTTTTCACTCAGAACTCTATTTGGACTCCACAATATGGTTGGAAAGCTAATTCAAAGGGCTACAACTTTCATATTTTACATTTTACAAAATTCCAAACAGAACAGAGTGAAAAGTGCAAGGCAAGTGCGCGGCCGCGCACTGATCGCACAAATGGGGAAAAATACCGGCTAAAATCCGCGGTCAATGCGCGGCCGCGCACGTCCTGTCCGGGAAAAGTGTCCTTTTTCACGTAGGAGAAGGTATAATTGTTTGGGCCCGACCCTACTTGGTATATACACATGGAAAACTGTATTTTGAGGACTTTTGACACACTTTGGACTTAAGGAGGCAAAGACACAATAGGAGCAAGGCGGGGAATTCTTCTATGAGTTTTTCACTTCCTTCTTCCTATTTCCATTATTGGGTATGAATTCTAGTATTGTAGTTATGCATACTATTATTATTAGCTAATTTGTTATCCAGGGTTTTGATGGAACCTCTTGGAAGATGAATTCTTGTTATGTTTTAATATAATTTAACCTTTGAATTTGTATATTTGTTCAACTACGTGCTTATTTCAGTTGATTGAATGGCCATCAGTTGACTGTGCCTATTTATTATTTGTTGCTTGAGAAAGGATACATATTTAGGTGGTTGTTGCACAACGTCACTCCTAACGTATGCGAGAAATCAATACAGCGGGTTTAAAGGTAGGTTTAGAAATAACAAAGCCTTGACGTGGTCATAATAAGCGGTTAGATAAATCCAACTAGCGTAGTTCGAGAGAATATGTCTGGTAAATTGTTTTAGTTTCTCGAGAGAGAATTACGGCTCCTAAATTGCTTACAACCAGTAGAGAATACATAGGCGAAATTGTAGGGAACATAGCGGGAAGGATTCCAACATTTGTGGAAATCATAACTCTAGACCTCCTAAATTTAATCTTCAACCCTTAGTATCTTTAGTTGTTAATTTATTGCTTTAGTTTCTTAGTTAATTAGTTAGATATAAGAATCTTAATCTTTATAACTTAGAAATTTATTCGAGCTTGTCTTCTTAGTGATATTGAACAACTATGGTGAAACATTAGTTCTCTGTGGGATTCGACTCCGGACTCTTAGACTGGATTATATTTGCAGCGACCGCTTATCCTTTTTAGGACTAGAGTTGGGTGTGATCAAATTTTAGCGTCGTTGACGGGGAACTAACGGTGTAGTAGTAGGTGTACATATTTCTAGGTTGCAAGTTTGAACTTTTATTTTTGTTTTCTTGTATTTGTCGTGCCCCCTTCTTTCCTCGCAGAGATCGGGTTTATGACATTCGGTTGGGACAACTCTTTCCTTTTGGGAAAGGGGTTTGTGTTCTTGAGATTCGCCACCTAACGATTTTTAAAGGTGCATAGGACACCAAATGGGGTTCATTTACAACTACGTTGCTAACCAGAGATAGGGTAAGGGCTTGAAATTATCCTAAGGGGAAGGTGTTAGGCACCCCTCAGGATCCACAAGTGTGGTTCCCCACCAAACAACTTTTTTGTGAATTTGTACAACTTAGCAAACAAAAATAAGACTCAAATAAGAGGGGATTTAAGTCTTAAGCATGCAGATGTTTGAAAAAAAAATAGTAAAAAGAAGGTTAGATTTTGAAAAGATTACAATATAAGCATATAAAGGGTATCCTAGGTTTATAATAATATGGATCACATCAGTACAATACCCGGTAATCACTCCTCAAAGAGGGACTACACGTGGTATTAGCGCACCGGTCATCATATCCATATTCTACCCTTTCCCACCCCTGTGAAGGTAATTAAAGCGTGTGTTATTCACAAACTCTATTGCGTACTGTTACTCGCCCCTTCCTATCAGTCCCGGAGGAGGTTAGGACTACTATCCTAAGAGGGAGGTACTAAACAACCCTCAGGTTTAAAAGGTAAAGTTCTAGGGCGACAGACAAAAGCATATAGGACTGCAGTTTGATGGGAACATAGGAAAAACAAGTAAAGGCTCAAGTTTACCTCCACAAGTAATACAGTTAGACAGAACGACTCAAACACAGTTAAGGGAAGTATTTAAATCCAGAATCCTAAGACATGGTACCTAAGTGAGTTCAGAATATAGACAGATATGAAGGCCGATTTTATTACTCAGAAAGGGATCCTAATCAATTTACCTACTGATTTGAATACTTTTAAGCATTGAGCAACATATACAGGAAGGCAGATTCTTAGTCTTAGACAAATTAATCACCTAAGGCTTGTCTAGGTGTGAGATAATATGTACCAATTACCCGCATTACTTAGAGGAGAGTTGTTCAATATTGTATTACCTAGAACATGTTGTCCTATGTGTTCAGAATACAGACTTGTTATCAATTGATTATGAGAAATGAATGCAGTTGTTTTTATGAGTAATTAGGCTAGGTGTGCCTAAACGAATGAGATTCAATCCTAAGGACATGAAATCTAATGCACGGAGATGCGGAATAGTGCAAAATCAAAATCCTAAACAAGGTCTCTAAATGCACAAAACATTGCAGTGTTTTGACATGCTTTCAGGATATGCAAAAGTGATAGGTTTATTAATTGTTTACCTAGAAAATGATTTCTATGTGTAACATAGTAAGCATGATGGCACATTTTTGTTAACACTTTTGTTTTAAGGCAAGATTCAGATTACGTTTCCAGAATGCATAGATAGAATCACACGATAGCAGTTTTTCCATTGTTATTACTGAACAAGATTTTCCTAAGTGATATAACAGTATTGCAGTAAAGTGCTGAAACAATGTTTATAAAAATCCTAAAGAGCATGATTTCTAATGCATGATATGCTTTGCACATGTTAACCCGAAACATGATTTTTTCTATTGCGCACATAGGAAATTTAAACCTAAGAGCATGGTTTCTACCCTTTTAGATCTATAGCATGCATAGTTACCCCATTCCTTTTTACTATCCATTCCCCAAGAGTTGTTTTACAAATTATTACAGGCAAATGAATGAATTATAGAAATAGAAAATCAAGAAGCTACTTTATAGGGAGCCTTCAATTAGGCCCATATTTCCCAAAAAAAGCCTCCAATGGCCTCATATGCCTCAGTTCCATAGACAAATCATAGTCTAGGTGTATCAAAGTTCCCTAAGGATCTCAAAGATCCCGGACAGTGCTTACACCGAGACTTAGTAACCAAGAATTGAACAAGTGCAGTATGAAAGTACCAGCCTCAGTGTGTCAGAGTTCAGAGGGAACTCGAGGGTCCCAAAGTAGTGCTCACACTGAGGGGGCAGAACTTAAAGGTCTAGGAGTAGAGTGAGAGTGCTTGACATAGTTTTGAAAAGCTTTGAGTAAATAATTTACACAAGAAAGTCTGGTTTTAAAAAAAGGTGTTTTGCAAAAGGATTTTTATTCAGTAAACAGTTTGAGAAAAGAGTAACGCAATAAAAATAAACACATCCACATCTTAGGATCAGAGCAGCGTACTAAGACAAGTTCAGCAACCACAAACAGGGTTGTGGGGGATTGGGGACATACAAGGCACACAGTAGTGAACGTGTAACAGGCAGAAGTAGACATGGATGCAGAATTCAGAAGTTCCTAAGGGGGTTCATGGAATTGGGATACATCATACTATGGGTTTAGACTAGACATAACCGTATCAAACAGCTTAAAGTAATACCAATAGAGGCATGCCCGAACCAAAGCTAGTGTACAGACATAGGGATACTGAGAATCACATAGAAACAGGTTTCAAATACATAAAGACATGCTGATTATGAAAGTAAAGCATAACTTAACATGCTAGATGAAGCCCCAGATTTTAATTACATGTCCAACAACAAAACAGTATATAGAAGCATATACGAAACATAATGAATTGAAGCAGCAAAATAAACATGTTGGTTTGGGAACTGGGATTAAAATCAGAACATACCAGTGAAGTGAAGAAGACAGTAAACACAAAGTAGGATAGGAGCACAATAGTTAGCCTTGGCTTGCAGCCGGCTAAATTGGAACAATGACAAGTAGCACAGAGAAGAGAGCAGAATTTTTTAGTAGTGAGAGAGAGTTATTGAACCAGTGAGTTCGTCTGTTATGCTAATGAAAGACCAAAGTATTTATAGTTTGAAAACAGGTAGTCAAATAAGGTAAACTAACATTTCAGCAGTAATTATGGGGACTCAGAATCAATCAACATATAATCAAGGCAAGTACTCCCTTCAATTAAGGAGTCAATGTCCAAACGGTAATAAACAGTAACAAAAATAAGGAAAGAAATCATTGAAAAGCTGACTTTAACATATAATTAGTATGAAAGTATAGAGCATGTGATTAGAGCTAGATTCAGAATATCCTAATTAAGGAAAGTCAATTTGACAGCATGTTTATTCACGGAAATATGGCAAGAGATGATTTAAATCCTAAAAAGTCAGTCAGGAAACCCTCAAATTAAAGGAAACCAGTATTACTCAAAGGAAAATATCACATATTTAAGGAGATGCTCAAAATCAGTAAAGGATATGGTGTAAAAATCAACAAAGCGCTAATCACACTTATTCAAAATGATAAAACAATATTGATTTGAACGGAATAACACATGTTAAGCAAAAATTAGGAACCCTAATCACGAAATTAGGGATTCGCATCAGAACATAGCAAATAATTAAAGGAATCAGTAGACAACCATGTCTTAGGCAGAAGCGACAAAGAATCAGAAATCCTAACTGCAAGTTTAGAGAAAAAATCACATAGTGTTTCACGAGAGTAAAGCAGTCGCAATAGAACAGGTAAAACATTATTGTAAACAAAGCTTGGACTCACAGATTGTACCCAAGAAATTTGGGACTTTTTATCAAAATGAATTAAACAAGAAGGGACCGGCTCAAGTAATGCTTAAACATAATAGAATCATGAAATAATACTAAGAGACCCGAAGGAAAACTGTTTTTGAAAAGAATTTTAAAACCCTAGTTTTGGAAAAACGAAGAATCGTTCGAGAAATAGGAGAATATTTAAAGAAAACATAGGAAAACCTCATAATACTTATAGGTCTGTCACAGATCTAAAAGAATCGGAAGTTTGGAAGTTAGGGTTTCAAAGAGAGAATCGAGAGAGAGAGAGAGAATCGGTACAGAAACCACCGGATCTAGCCAGAAAGTAGGGAAATCTTACTGGAGATCGAGCCATGAAGGCCTGAGACAGGCCAAAGGTGTGAGAGAGTGAACCCTGGTCTCTTGAAGACTTTAGAGACGGCAACACAGGCGTAAAGGAGCCATGGGAGGCCTGAGGATGGTGAGGACTCCATGGCCTCCGGCGAAGAGGCGGTCGGAGCAGACGAACGGACCTCATCGGAGGTGGAGAGACTGGAAGTCTCTAGAGCGGGCTAGAGAGATAGAGAGAAAGAGTAGAGAGATGAGCGTCTGAGTGAAAATGAGAGACGGGGGGTAGTCTTAGGTCTAATTATGGTAAGAATTAATCTGGTCCAGATTAAAAGGGGGATTGGGTCGGGTGGCTTTAAGGTTTGGGCCTAGTATTTGGGATAATTAAATAGTTAGGGGTCCGGATTTAATCAGGTGGGGTTTGGGTTTAACTTGGGCTATGATTGAAAATTAGAAATGGCCATTAGTTAAATACCCCTTAAAATAGCTAAATAATTAATAAAAATAGCTGGTAATTATAAAAAATGGAATTAATGCTAAATAACTGAAATTAAGGTAATTAACTAATATTAAAAATATAAAATGACTCATTATTGATTTAAATGGTATAAAACGTATAATTAGGCTATAATTGTAAAATTACTATAATTATAGCTAAATAATGCCAAATTGGCTAATTTATGAAATAACTAAATCCTAATAGGATAAAAATAGTATATTGAGCTGGGAAATATTTTGAAAATTATTTATAATACAACTTATGCATAATTATAGAGTGTAAAATAGTGAATAATTTGGAAAAGAAATTTATAAAAATATGGAAGATTATGGAAAAAATGCCAGTTATTATAAAAAGTTATTTTGCCGGTATATATACAATTAAAAAAAATATTATGAGGGAAAATTGGGTATCAACAGGTGCCCTTCTTTACCCTGGAAGGATGGAAGAGTTGTTGGGTAAATATATGATGGCCAATTTTGACCGAGCAAGACGGTTTAAAGAGATTTATGTCGCGCCCTGGTTTCTGAGCTGCCTACATATCCCTGGCTTTACAGGAATCAGATTGTTTGTAGTTCAGGAGTCATCGGCGAAGTATACAGATGAAGCTTTACAAAAACGGACGCTATGTATGGGGTTAGGTGAACAAACGGCTTATGGGAATGGTTAGAAGAACTGGAGCGGGACCGCTCCTGCCAGGATGGCTGTTGCTTGTCGGACTACCTGCAAATGAACAATACGAGCGTATATTGTGCGTAATTTAAACATGATGCAAATTCCCGTTGGACTGTGAATGCTGTCTTTGGACGGTTGAGGATGACGTCTCTAGACCATGATGTCCTGGACCATGAATTGCTTGATGCAGGATTCGTAGGCCATGAAATGATGTTATCGGGCCATGAGAATGGTGCCTCTGAACCATGACGCCTTTGAATAATGATATGCAAAATGATAAAAAGAGATCGTCAGGCTATGGCATGGTGTTCCGGGCTATGAAGATGGTGCCTCCGAATGATGACGCCTTTGGATAGGTTGGCGATATTTTCGCCCATGAAGATGCAATAGTATGATGCTAACAAGACAGAGCTTAGTCTTGTGAATTAAAGGGGCAGATCTTAGCCCGAAGGAAAGCGAAATAAATAATGCTTGATACATCAGTCGTTCTTGAAAAGGTAAATTGGAGGCAGAGCTTAGCCTCGGAAGGCAGAATGGTAGCCTTATGCAAATGCAGGTGGAGGTAGAGCTTAACCTCAGAAGGCGGAAAGGTATCCTTATGCAGGTTGGAAGGCAGAATGGCAGCCTTATGCGAATGCAGATGGAGACAACGTTTAGTCTTGGAAGGCAGAAAGGTAGCCTTATGCAAGATGCGAATGCAGATAGAGACAGCGTTTAGTCTCGAAAGGCAGAAAGGTAGCCTTATGCAAGATGCGAATGCAGATGAAGACAACGTTTAGTCTCGGAAGATAGAAAGGTAGCCTTATGCAGGATGCGAATGAAGATGGAGACATCGTTTAGTCTCGAAAGGCAGAAAGGTAGCCTTATGCAAGATGTGAATGCAGATGGAGACAGTTTTTAGTCTCGGAAGGCAGAAAGGTAGCCTTATGCAAGATGCGAATGCAGATGGAGACAGCGTTTAGTCTCGGAAGGCATAAAGGTAGCCTTATGCAAGAAAAATAAATGACGGTAGGAATTCTTAGCTGGTGATAGATTGCGACATTGCGATTATTGAGGGCATTGTGACTGCGGGGAATTATTTGTATTGATAATAGATGACGGCAAGTATGATGGTTTTGCGGATTATGATTTTGAACATGTTTGTCCTTTTGTGTGGACATCGAACTTTGGCATTTGCGATCGTGATGAAACTTGAGACTTCTCTGCGTGTTTGTTCTTTGTGCCTGCATTCACAAAAAAAATGATGAGTTCTGTAAAGGGGAGGGTTAGTTTGTATCCCTGTTGGCTTTACTTGACTCGTTCGTCTTGATCTGATGATACAGTCTACATCATTAGGGGTAGCATTTGCTAAACAAGTTGTTTCAAGAATAAGCATTCACGATTTTTGTAAAAGTATAACATAAACCTATTTTAGATGAACCGACGACCGTGACACGGTTCGAGTCATTGCAACCTCTCCTGCTACGGAATTTTGAGGGTCCTCCTCAAAATTCTGCCCCATTTCTATGGGTTGACATTTCTGACTGCAGCTCATGCGGCGATCGGCTGAACTTGCTTCAGAATTTTGAGGGTCCTCCTCAAAATTCTGCCCCATTTCTATGGGTTGACATTTCTGACTGCAGCTCATGCGGCGATCGGCTGAACTTGCTTCAGAATTTTGAGGGTCCTCCTCAAAATTCTGCCCCAGCTTCCAATTGCGGGGGAAAATGAAATTTTTATTGAATTGTGACCGAACCCATATGGCTGCCTACGTATCCCCTTTAAAATGGGAATCAGGTCAGGCGTAGTTCAATTTACATCATCATTGAGAAAGCATAATATTAAACATAGTAACGTTTGACTGCATCTGAATTGATTGGCTTTGGCCATGCTTCTCCGTCCATTTCTATGAGTATAACTGCTCCTCCTGTCAGTACCCGGTGAACCATGTGCGGACCCTTCCAGTTGGGAAAGAACTTTCTTTGGCTTCGTCTTGATGTGGAAAGATTTTCTTTAACACCAGCTGCCCTGGTGTGAACTGTCTCGGCTTGACTTTCTTGTTGAAGGCTCTGGACATTCTATTCTGATATAGTTGACCATGACAGACTGCTTTCATTCTCTTTCCGTCTATGAGGGATAGTTTCTCATAACGGCTCTTTACCCATTCTGCGTCGCTGAGCTCAGCTTCTTGTATAATTCTTAGAGATGGAATCTCAACTTCAGCAGGAATAACAGCCTCAGTACCATAAACTAGCATATAAGGAGCTGCCCATGTTGAGGTGTGAACTGTGGTGCGGTATCCCAATAAGGCAAATGTAACTTCTCGTGCCACTGCCTGTGCCTTTCTATCATCTTTATTAGCATCTTCTTGATGTTTTTGTTGGCACAGCTCCATTCATTTGAGTTCTGTAAGTTGTGGAATTATTGTCTTTGATCTTGAAATCCTCGCACATAGCTTTCATCAAGTCACTGTTGGGATTGGAACCATTGTCGGTGATGATTGACTCAGGAATCCCGAATCGACAAACAATACGGTCGCGGACAAAGTCTGCCACGACTTTCTTAGTCACTGCTTTGTAGGATACTGCTTCGACCCATTTGGTGAAATAATCGATGGCTACCAGAATGAACTTGTGTCCTTTGGAGGCGGCAGGCTCTATTGGTCCAATAACGTCCATGCCCCAGGCGGCGAACAGCCATAGTGAGCTTGTTGCGTTGATCTTGTTTGGAGGTATTTTTATCATATCCGTGTGTATCTGACACCGGTGGCATTTTCAGACATACTGGATGCAGTCTGTTTCCATAGTCATCCAAAAGTAACCAGCTCGGAGTATTTTCTTTTCCAGAACAAAACCGTTCATATGTGGACCGCAGGTCCCAGCATGAATTTCCTCTAGTAGTGTTGATGCTTCCTTTGCATCAACATACCTTAATAACCCAAAATCAGGAGTCCTCCTATACAGGATTCCTCCGCTGTGAAAGAAATTGTTGGATAGTCTTCGAAGTGTGCGTTTCTGAGTGGGATTCGCAAGCTCCGGGTAATATCCTTTCGCCAAATAATCTTTGATGTCATGAAACCAAGGATTTTCGTCTGCTTCCTCTTCGACATGGCCACAATAAGCTGGATGATTATGGATCTTTATGGGAATAGGATCAATGAAATTCTTGTCCGGGTGTTGGATCATTGAGGACAAAGTAGCCAATGCATCGACCAACTCATTCTGGATTCTGGGGGCATGCCGAATTTCCGTCTTTGTGAACCTCTTTCTTAATTCCTGTACGTGGTACAAATATGGTAGTATCTTGGAGTTCTTAGTAGCCCACTCTCCTTGTACCTGATGTACCAACAAATCTGAGTCGCTAATCACTAACAGCTCCTGGACGTTCATTTCAATGGCCATATTGAGCCCTAAGATACAAGCTTCATATTCTGCCATATTGTTGGTGCACGGGAATCTAAGTTGCAGATACCAAATAATGTTGACCGGTTTATGATATTAGGACTGCTCCAATGCCAATTCCCTTGAAGTTCGCTGCTCCATCGAAGAACATTCTCCAACCGTCATAGGATTCTTCAATGTCTTCTCCTATGAATGATACTTCTTCATCAGGAAAATACAATTTTAGAGGTTCGTATTCTCCGTCTACAGGGTTCTCAGCAAGATGGTCTGCCAGTGCTTATCTTTTACCGCTTTCTGAGTCACATAGATAATATCGAACTCACTCAGCAGGATTTGCCATTTGGCTAGCTTGCCAGTGGGCATGGGCTTCTGAAAGATGTACTTCAATGGATCCATCCTCGATATGAGATACGTTGTGTAGGCACAGAAATAATGCCTCAGCTTCTGGGGTACCCAAGTCAAAGCACAACAAGTGCGTTCCAATAGAGAATATCTGTCCTCGTACGGAGTGAACTTCTTGCTGAGATAATAAATGGCTTGCTCATTTCTTCCTATTTCATCGTGCTTCCCCAGAACGTAGCCGAAAGCTTCATCTAACACTGCAAGGTAGAGTAACAGAGGTCTACCTGGCTCGGGCGGTACCAAGACTGGTGGTGTTGATAGATACGCCTTGATATTGTCGAAAGACTTTTGACAATCATCGGTCCACTTTGTTGCAGCGTCTTTCTTCAGCATCTTGAAGATCGGCTCACAGATAACTATAGATTGTGCTATGAATCGGCTGATGTAATTAAGTCTCCCCAAGAAACTCATCACATCTTTTTTTTCCTTGGCGGTGGTAGTTCTTGAATGGCTTTGACTTTGGACGGATCCAATTCTATCCCTCGGCGGCTGACAATGAACCCTAGCAACTTTCCAGCAGGAACCCCGAATGCACATTTCGCAGGGTTCAGCTTTAGATTGTATTTCTGCAACCTTTTGAAGAACTTCCTCAAATCTTCCATGTGGTCAGTGGATTTCCTAGACTTGATAATAACATCATCCACGTATACCTCGATTTCTTTATGAATCATGTCGTGGAAGATGGTGGTCATAGCCTTCATGTAGGTGGCCGCTGCATTCTACAGGCTGAATGGCATCATCTTGTAACAGTACACTCCCCACGGCGTAATGAAATCCATTTTCTCAGCATCTTCCTCATCCATCCAGATCTGATGATAACCAGCAAAGCGATCCACGAATGATTGTAGTTCATGCTTGGCGCAATTGTCAATCAGGATATGTATATTTGGCAAAGGGAAGTCGTCTTTCGGACTAGCCCGGTTGAGATCCCGGTAGTCGACACAGACTTTGACCTTCCCATCCTTCTTTGGTACTGGCACAATATTGGCTAACCATGTCGGGTACTCAACTACCCTGAGAACCTTGGCGTTGATCTGCTTGGTGACTTCTTCTTTGATTTTCAAACTCATGTCGGGTTTGAACTTCCTGAGCTTTTGTTTTACCGGTGGACACATTGGATTGGTTGGAAATTTGTGAGCCACAATAGACGTACTTAGACCAGTCATGTCGTCATATGACCAGGCGAATATGTCCTCATACTCCTTTAGAAATTTTGCGTATTCTTTCTTTTCTGACGGTAACAAATGAATGTTGTTCGTGTTTCCTTGATGTTTTCTGAATCTCCCAGGTTGATGATTTCAGTCTCGTCCAGGTTGGACTTAGGTCTGTTCTCAAAATTCTCAACTTCTTTGACGATCTCGTCAGGTATGTCATCTTCTTCTGAATCTACGTCCGTTTTCTGCATTGTCTCATTGCATGACACAGTCATCGGTTCATCAAGACCGGTAATAGTAATGTTGTATAGGTAAATCAATGAGATAAAAATGATAGCAATAAATATTGATTCATAAGAAAAATAAAAAAAATGCTTTTGATAAATTGGATAATTGTTTTGAACATTGAAGATCTTATTGCAGGAATTAAAATGCGAAAAAGGAAATCATTTTGTAAATAAAATAGTGAATAATGCTTGTTTTAGCCTTGCTACCCCGAGGCTCGTCGGGCTTTGGTTGTCCTGATAGTCCAATTCTTGAGGTACGTCCCTCTACTCACAGCCCGTATAGAAGGGCCTTCCTCCCCCTCCTCCTTGAGAATAACGCAACAGTACATATCACTGTCCTCCAGAAACAAGTTCCTCATTGTTGTAAGTGCTTCTTCTTCGTCTGATCCATAAATAACGTCGACCTATTGGAAGTTCTGCTCCAGATGCGGTATTGGTTGCTCCAAAGGATAATAAGGACCGCGCTATGGTGGCGACCAGTTTTTGAATTCTTCCCAAGTGTATTCATATCCCAAACCGAAAGTGGTGCCGTGCTTCTTGAGTTTAATAGGTTTGGAGATCCCCTGAAGGTCCTTACCGAGCCCTTTACCTGGCTGGTACCCTCGCCAATTCATCATACTTGCGATCTTGCTATCCCACCATTTATCTTTGTTGATAGTGTTGACCCGTTCAATGTGGTGGTAAGTTTTTCCACCCAGCTTCTTTCTTCCTTCAATCACCGGAATAGTCTGGCGTCTCGAACTTCACTTCCTGATGTCACGTTGATGCTACACAGCATGGATCCAGGGTCATCCCAATAACATACTGTAGGACGCTAGCACATCTATCACTTGGAAGTCCACCTCGAACCAGATTGGCCCCATTTGCAGGCATAGGATGATCTCACCAATGGTGGACCTCTGAGATCCATCGAAGGCCTTCACATTGATCGCTCCATCCTTTATCTCATGCAGACCTTTACCCAATTTCTTGAGCGTTATCAGCGGACAGATGTTAAGGCTGGATCTCCGTCGATCAGGATTCTGGTGATGAAATAATCTTCACATTGCACAGTTATGTGCAGTGCTTTGTTATGGTCCAGCCCCTTAGGAGGCAGCTCATCCTCATGAAAAGTGATCTTGTGACTCTCCAACACTTGGACCACCATATTAGCCATTTCTCCACTAGTGATGTTATTTGGAACATAGGCTTCGTTCTACACCTTCAATAAAGCATTCATGTGCGTCTCAGAATTCTGCAGCAAAGAGAGGATGGATATTTGCGCTGACGTTTTGCTCAACTGGTCGATGACCAAACACTCCTTGGCCTGTAATTTCCTCCAAAGGTCATCCAGACCTGTCTCGATAATGGGAGGCCGATTGGAAGCCTGCCTGCTGGATTCAGCCAGATGTTCAGGGGTATAGACTCTACCAGTTCTTGTCATACCTTACGCTGCAGCAGCCTCTTCAGTCTTGACTTTGCCTTTCCTTCTCGCCTCGGTTGTATAGTCCCATGGTACAGCATCTCTATAGAAAGGTGGTGTGGTCGATATCATCACCGTGATTGGCGCAGCTACCCTCACTTCGAATGGAACATGTTCCTGGGGTGGCAAGACTACAACCTCAAATGGTGCGGGTGCATTTGCCGAAGACACGAACTCAACTTCAATCGATACTGGTGTCTTTGTAGGTGAAGCTGCTTTAAACTCAAGAGGCATGGACATATTTACCTCAGAATCCTCAGCTGGTTGAATCTGGACTATGATCGGGTTGAGGTGACTGCAGGTTTCTTTGGATCATCACCTCCTGCGATCAACCGGATTGATCCCTCGGGGTCCCAATCATCCTCTTTTTCAATCAAGTGGATGCCTCCACCCCTATGGTCCAGAAGAGGATTATTGCGGACGTTTGGAGCGGATTCCTTTGCCACGATGACCTTGTTGTCAATCAGGGTTTGTATCTTGTCCTTCAAAGAGAGGCATTCATCAACGGTGTGCCCCTTTATGCCGGAGTGGTATGCACAGGACTTGTTTGGGTTGACCCATTGAGAAGGATTCTCAAGGGTTGCAGCAAAGATGAGGGTGACATAACCAGCAACCTTGAGCTTCTCATATAGTTGGTCGATGGGTTCACCAATGGCGGTATACTGTTTTGGAGGTCTGCGATCAAAATTAGGATGAGGTCTAGGGAAGTTTTGACGGGTAGAGGGTGATTGGTAATGAGATGGTTGGTAATTGTAAGTGTGGTACACAGGAGTGGGTTGCGAGTATCTGGGTGAAGCAGGTTGATATGTCGGTGGTGGAGGTGATTGATAAGTTGGTGGTAGAGCTTGGTATGAGGGTGCTTGGTAATTTGGGGTTAGTTGATATGTGAGTGGAGGTGTTGGGTAAGTTTGATATTTGAGTGGGGATTTGGTTCTTTGTGAAACCATCATGGCTCCCACGTCTCTTTTCTTAGACACACTACCAGACTGCAAAGCCTTGTTTGTAGCTTGCAAGGCTTCAAAATTTGTGACTATACCGCTCTTGATACCTTCTTCAATCTGTTCACCTAATTTGATAATGTTAGAGAACTTGTGGTTCTCAATCTTCATCAATTGTTCATAGTATTGCGGGTCTTGGGCCCGGACAAAGAACTTGTTCATCTGCTCCTCTTCTAAGGCGGGTCTGAACTTGGAAGCTTCGGACCTCCAACGAGTAGCATACTCGCAAAATGTCTCCGCGGACTTCTTTTTTCAAATTCCTGATATAGAACATGTCTGGTGCGTTCTTTGTGTTGAACCTGAATCTGTCCATAAAGTCTGATGCCATGCTCACCCAATTCAACTATTTCTTGGGATCTTGGATGATGTACCAAGACAATGCATCTCCTTTCAAGCTCCTCATGAACAGCTTCATGTGGATCCTTTCGTCCTTCCTTACTCCGACCAGCTTGTCAAAATAAGTTCTCAGATGGATTGGATCACCTGTAGCATCAAACATTTCAAACTTAGGAGGTTTGTATCCCTCAGGCAGTTCGACATCGGCCTGTATGCAGAGGTCTTCATAATTCAACCCTTCGACTCCCTTGATTCCCTCGACGCCTTGAACCCGGCTAGTCAGCTTCCTAAGTTCTTGATAAGCAGGTCCTTTTCATCGGACTCAGGTGTGTATGTGATAGGGGGAGTGGAGTGTGGCATGGTCTCCACGTAGATGGGATTGTTATGGTGGCCTGGAGCATGAGTGTGGAAATGGTCATTTGTGGAGTTCTAAGGTTCCGGGATAAGCAATGGGGTGTTGTTTGGAGTATGACAGGCATTGCAGTGTGCTGGAAGAGTTTGGTTCTTTTGTGGGGTGGTGTGATGATGAGTTGCGGGATGATTTTTCTATTTTGGGATGTTTTGAGGAGGTGCAGGATTCTGGATATTGACGTCTGGGACGTTGAGGGAGAATGCCATGTTTGCTAGATTCCGAACTTGATCAAGCTCTTCTTGAAACTTCAACAATTTCCGTTCCAGCTGCGACACAGTTTCATTCTGAAGCCGAATACCCTGTCCATCAGTGGCCTATACCCATTCAACCACATTCTCATTTTTGTTGTTTCCTGAATCTTCCATTTTCTTTTTGCCTTTGTTCTTGCCTTTGGTAGGACTAAGAAGAGGAGAGGGTGGAGGGCCCCTGGATCTTGTAAGATAGGATGATGATGCCAGAGTGCAAGAACTAGCCTTTGGGGAGGGGAATAAATAAATAAAGAAAAAACAAAAACAAAAGTAACCAAGTCAGTGAAGATTATGAAAAGTATCGCAGTATTTAAACACATAGCGCGGGAATGTAAAGTGCGTCCTAATTTGGGGACCTCTTTTGTGCCCGAGGTAGGCCTAGCGACAAATTGATTTGGAGAACTTAAGATGCTAAATGCCTCATTTTATTGATAAGAAAATAGACGAACCTCAAAACGACACTAAATAAATAGGAAGTAAAGGTCACTAATGACCATTGGACTTATTACATTGATAAAGTAAAAGAAAGACATTCTTATCTACTTGGTCCCAGAAGGACCTTCCCCAGACTCGGCATTCTTGTTTCTTTCGTACAGCTCCCCCTAACTCGTGAAGACCCAGCAACAGGTATGCTCTGGCTAGATGCCCTCCGTTAGTCCCTCCAGCCTTGTGACTGTCTTCAATCCTTTTGAGAAATTTTTTCTCCGGCTCCGCTATGCCTTGATCCAAATACCTTAACCTTTTGTTGGTGTTGATAGCCATATCCTTCCATTACTCGATCAGTTTCTTGTTAGACTCATGTATTTCGCGGTGCTCATCCTCACACTCACGGATCCTCTTGCGCAGTTGGTTGTTTTTGACTTGTGCCTCAGCCTTTTCATCTATAATCATGTGGCCCTGAACGAACCCTGGCTCGCTCAGACCACCCCAATTTTCTGCCAACCAACCAGGATAGAAAGGGGTATAACCAGCATGGTATCTGTCTGGATCAATGGTGTCCTTCTCCATTATAATCTTGAAGTGCTACATGTGCTGGGCTTGGCACTTGTGAGGACTATCGTCATTCTGGAAGTCAGCTCGAAAATGGCTCATCTTGTCGACCCTGCGTATGACTTGCTTCCTAACCTCTTGCCTCATAACTCGAAGAGGGACGTAAGGGTATGTTCCTCTTAGACCAATTAGTATTAGGAATGGTGCATCTCTGGAACAGGCGATGAACTCCTCTGTTGGAAACCACTCGAACATCCACTGTACCTGTTCTTCAGTCAGACTACCAAAGAGCACGACCCAGCCTTTGGCGTTCTCAGGCTGAGCAAACATGTCAGGGATGTAATTCATTCACTTTGGGTGGTGGAAAGAGATGTGGTCATCCCAGACTCTTCGATAAACTTCTTGTCGGTACTCGCCCTTTTGGAGATGTTCCATGAGCCAAAGCTGAAGTAGTAGATTGCATCCTTCGAAATGTCTTGCCCCTCATTGACACTTTTCCAAGGCTCGATATATGTCTGCAATTATCATGGGCACAATATTGAAGTCTTGCCCATCAGTTCCTTCCATTAGTGTCTTGGTTACCATGGCCAATATATTGTGGATTCTCTCCTTTTTATGGGAAACACGATCAGACCCCAGAAGCAAAACATGAAGGCGAATACCCTACGATGGATGTGTCCCAAGGATGTGATGGCAAAATCGTCGTGGTAGGTACGGTATGATTTGCTGTGACCGTACCTCTCGTACAAGTAGTCAAAAGGGATGTATGACTTCTTTAAGCATACCAGTTCTGCATTCTTCTTCAGACCCATCATTTTGAGGAAACCTTTGCCTGTGCGTTTTTTAGGCATTAGCAACCCCGGGGTTTCCCATACTAGGCCAGCCAACCCTCCTATTTCCTCCAGCAAAGGTGTCATTTCAATGTCCCCAAAGCGGAACACGGACCTTTCACAATCCCAGAACAGGGTAGAAGCCTCTATTATCATGTTGTTGGGCTGGATTTCTAGGAGAGATGGTAGATTTCCCAAGTATTTCCTGACGAGAGTTTTGTCACTGGAATGTAAATTTTCCCACCAATTTAGCAATCTTTGAGGGATATCGGAGACCATGCCGAAGCTGGGGACTTCGTGCCTCATTTTTTCTACAATTCAAACAAGGTTAGGCCATTACCCCCACCAGACTCGACTATTTAACATCAGCAATTAGCATAGAGCATTTAGTTCTCCAAATAAATGCACAGAACGTGATGGTGTCCGTTTGGGTTTAGGGAAACCCAGTGGACTTTTGGATAAGGAAATCTTAAAAGCTATCGTGCAGACCACACTTTAGCCTGGCTAGGTTTGACCATGATGCATGAAACAACATAACGGAGTAAAGTTTCTATGGGGTTTTAGACTGGTACCCTCGAGCGGACAACTCAAGGGGGAAAGGCACGGAACCGTCGACTGCACCGCTGATCGACTAGTTTTACCGCAAATAAGCCTTTCCGAATTTAGGGGGTAATAATATAGGAAGAGTGCATCCACTCATCAAGCGTTGCTATAGTATTTTGTTTGGCACGAGTGGAGTACGAATGTTGAGCATGATTATGCAAAATAAGCTTTAAAGACACGTTGTCATGTATTTGCACGTTATGAAAGCAGTAAATACAGCAGTTTATAATTTAAAAGCGGTTACAAATGAAGGGAGCAGAAAGAGCATGTCAGTTACTTTTGAAGAACAAATAAATGCTTAAAGAAATAAATAAGTAATTGCGCACAAAAAAGGGTAAAGGGAAAGGTCGCAAGTATTAAAAAAGTAAAGACAAGTTCACAAAGCCGTTTGAAATGGTAAAAGCCTAGATAAATCCCCAACAGAGTCTCCATGTTGTCGCGGCCCCTTCTTTCCTCGCGGATATCAGGTTTATGACATTCGTTGGGACAACTCTTTCCATTTGGGAAAGGGGTTTGTGTTTTTGAGAGTCGCCGCCAAACGATTTTTAAAGGTGCGTTAGGACACCAAATGTGGTTCATTTACAACTATGTTACTAACCAGATATAGGGTAAGGGTTTGAAATTATCCTAAGGGGAAGGTGTTAGGCACCCCTCAGGATCCACAAGTGTGGTTCCCGACCAAACAACTTTTTTGTGAATTTCTACAGCTTAGCAAACAAACGAATAAGGATCAAATAAGAGGGGATTTAAATCTTAAGCACGCAGATGTTTGAAAAACAAATAGTAAAGAAGGTTAGATTTTGAAAAGATTACAATCTAAGCATATAAAGGGTATCCTAGGTTTATAATAATATGGATCACATCAATACAATACACGGTAATCACTCCTAAAAGAGGGGCTACACACGGTATTAGCGCACCGGTCATCATATCCATATTCTACCCTTTCCCACCCTGTGAAGATAATTAAAGCGCGTGTTGGTCACGAACTCTATTGCGTGATGTTACCTGCCCCTTCCTATCAGTCCCGGAGGAGGTTGGGACTACTATCCTAAGAGGGAGGCACTAAGCAGACCCTCAGGTTTAAAAGGTAAAGTTCTAGGGCGACAGACAAAAGCATATAGGACTGCAGTTTGATGGGAACATAGGAAAAGCAAGTAAAGGCTTAAGTTTATCTCCACAAGTAATACAGTTAGACAGCACGACTCAAACACAGTTAAGGGCAGTATTTAAATTTAGAATCCTAAGACATGGTACCTAAGTGAGTTCAGAATATAGACAGATATGCAGACCGATTTTATTACTCAGAAAGGGATCCTAATCAATTTACCTACTGATTTGAATCCTTTTAAGCATTTAGCAACATATACAGGATGGCAGATTCTTAGTCTTAGACAAATTAATCACCTAAGGCTTGTCTAGGTGTGAGATAGTATGTACCAATTACCAGCATTACTTAGAGGAGAGCTGTTCAACATTGTATTACCTAGAACATGTTGTCCTACGTGTTCAGAATACAGACTTGTTATCAGTTGATTATGAGAATTGAATGCAGTTGTTTTTATCAGTAATTAGGTTAGGTGTGCCTAAACGAATGAGATGCAATCCTAAGGACATGATATCTAATGCATGTAGATGCATAATGGTGCAAAATCAAAAGCCTAAACAAGGTCTCTAAATGCACAAAACATTGCAGTGTTTTGACATGCTTTCAGGATATGCAAAAGTGACAGGTTTATTAATTGTTTACCTAGAACATGATTTATATGTGTAACATGGTAAGCATGATGGCAACATTTTTGTTAACACTCTTGTTTTAAGGAAAGATTCAGATAACGTTTCCAGAATGCATAGATAGATCACACGATAGTAGTTTTTCCATTGTTATTACTGAACAGGATTTTCCTAAATGATATAACAGTATTGCACTAAAGTGCTGAAATAATGTTTATAAAAGTCCTAAAGAGCATGATTTCTAATGCATGATATGATTTGCACATGTTAACCCGAAACATGATTTTTTCTATTGCGCACATAGGAAATGTAAACCTAAGAGAACGGTTTCTACCCTTTTATATCTATAGCATGCATAGTTACCCCTCCCCTTTTTACTATCCATTCCCCAAGAGTTGTTTAAAAATTATTACAGGCCAACGAATGAATTATAGAAATAGAAAATCAAGAAGCTACTCTATAGGGAGCCTTCAATTAGGCCCAGATTTCCCAAAAAAGCCTCAAATGGCCTCATATGCCTCAGTTCCATAGACAAATCATAGTCTAGGTGCATCAAAGTTCCCTAAGGATCTCAAGGATCCCGGGAAGTGCTTACACAAACTTAGTAACCAAGAATTGAACAGGTGCAGTATGGAAGTGCCAGCCTTAGTGTGTCAGAGTTCAGAGGGAGCTCGAGGGTCCCAAAGCAGTGATCACACTGAGGGGGCAGAAATTAAAGGTCTAGGAGTAGAGTGAGAGTGCTTGACATAGTTTTGAAAAGCTTTGAGTAAATAATTTACACAAAAAAGACTGGTTTTAAAAAAAGGTGTTTTGCAAAAGGATTTTTATTCAGTAAATAGTTTGAGAAAAGAGTAATGCAGTCAGAATAAACACATCCACATATTAGGATCAGAGCAACGTACTAAGACAAGTTCAGCAACCACAAACAGGGTAGTGGGGGATTGGGGACATACAAGGCACAGAGTAGTGAACATGTAACAGGCAGAAGTAGACATGGATGCAGAATCAGAAGTTCTGAAGGGGGTTCATGGAATTGGGATACATCATAGTATGGGTTTAGACTAGACATAACCGTATCAAACAGCTTAAAGTAATACCAATAGAGGCATGCCCTAACCAAAGCTAGTGTACAGACATAGGAATAATGAGAGTCACATAGAAACAGGTTTCAAATACATAAATACATGCTGATTATGAAAGTAAAGCATAACTTAACCTGATAGATGAAGCCCCAGATTTTAATTACATGTTCAACAACAAAACAATATACATAAGCATATACGAAACATAATGAATTGAAGCAACAAAATAAACATGTTGGTTTGGGAACTGGGATTAAAATCAAAACATACCAGTGAAGTGAAGAAGACAGTAAACACAAAGTAGGATAGGAGCACAATAGTTAGCCTTGGCTTGCAGCCGGCTAAATTAGAACAATGACAAGCAGCACAGAGAAGAGAGCAGAAAGTTTTAATTGTGAGAGAGAGTTATTGAACCAGTGAGTTCGTCTGTTATGCTAATGAAAGACCAAAGTATTTATAGTTTGAAAACAGGTAGTCAAATAAGGTAAACTAACATTTCAGCAGTAATTATAGGGACTCAGAATCAATCAACATATAATCAAGGCAAGTACTCCCTTCAATTAAGGAGTCAATGTCCAAACGGTAATAAACAGTAACAAAATTAAGGAAAGGAATCATTGAAAAGCTGACTTTAACATATAAGTAGTATAAAAGTATAGAGCATGTGATTAGAGCTAGATTCAGAATATCCTAATTAAGGAAAGTCAATTTGACAGCATGTTTATTTACGGAAATAAGGCAAGAGATGATTCAAATTCTAAAAAATCAATCAGGAAACCCTCAAATTACAGGAAACTAGTATTACTCAAAGGAAAATATCACATATTTAAGGAGATGCTCAAAATCAGTAAAGGATATGGTGTAAAAATCAACAAAGCGCTAATCACACTTATTCAAAGATTCAAAATGATAAAATAGTATTGATTTGAACGGAATAACACATGTTAAGAAAAAATTAGGAAGCCTAATCACGAAATTAGGGATTCGCATCAGAACATAGCAAATAAATTAAAGGAATGAGTAGACAACCATGGCTTAGGCAGAAGCGACAAAGAATCAGAAATCCTAACTGCAAGTTTAGAGAAAAAATCACATAGTGTTTCACGAGAGTAAAGCAGTCGCAATCGAACAGGTAAAACATTATTGTAAACAAAGCTTGGACTCATAGATTGTACCCAAGAAATGTTGGGCTTTTATCAAAATGAATTAAACAAGAAGGGAGCGGCTCAAGTAATGCTTAAACACAATAGAATCATGAAATAATACTAAGAGACCCGAAGGAAAACTATTTTTGAAAAGAATTTTAAAATTCTAGCTTTGGAAAAACGAAGAATCATTCAAGAAATAGGAGTATCTTTAAAGAAAACACAGGAAAACCTCATAATACGTATAGATCTGTTACAGATCTATCTGTTATAGATCTGAAAGAATCGGAAGTTTAGAAGTTAGGGTTTCAAAGAGAGAACCCAGGGAGAGAGAGAGTCGGTATAGAAACCACCGGATCTAGCCGGAAAGTAGGGAAATCTTACTGGAGATCGAGTCATGAAGGCCTGAGACAGGCCAAAGGTGTGAGAGAGTGAACCCTGGTCCCTTGAAGACCTTAGAGACGGCAACACCGGCGTAAAGGAGCCATGGGAGGCCTGAGGATGGTGAGGACTCTATGGCCTCCGGTGAAGAGGCATCCGGAGAACATGAACGGACCTCATCGGAGGTGGAGAGACTAGAAGTCTCTAAAGGGGGCTAGAGAGATAGAGAGAGAGAGTAGAGAGATGAGCNGGGGGGGGGGGGGGGGGGTAGTCTTAGGTCTAATTATGGTAAGAATTAATCTGGTCCATTGATCAAAAGTGATCAACGGTCCAAATTAAAAGGGGGATTGGGTCGGGTGGCTTTAAGGTTTGGGCCTGGTATTTGGTCTAATTAAATGAGTAGGGGTACGGATTTAATCAGGTGGGGTTTGGGTTTAACTTGGGCTATGATTGAAAATTAGAAATGCCATTAGTTAAATACCCATTAAAATAGCTAAATAATTAATAAAATAGCTAGTAATTTTAAAAAAATGAAATTAATGCTAAATAACTGAAATTAAGATAATTAACTAATATTAAAAATATAAAATGACTAATTATTGATTTGAATGGTATAAAACGTATAATTAGGCTATAATTGTAAAATTATTGTAATTATAGCTAAATAATACCAAATTGGCTAATTTATGAAATAATTAAATCTTAATAGGATAAAAATAGTATATTGAGCTGGGGAATATTTTGAAAATTATTTATAATACAATTTATGCATAATTATAGAGTGTAAAATACTAAATAATTTGGAAAAGAAATTAATAAAAATATGGAAGAGTATGAAAAAAATGCCAGTTATTATAAAAAGTGAGTTTGCCGGTATATATGCAAATTTAAAAAAATGAGGGAAAATTGGGTATCAGCAGTATTTTGATTATTTTTTTAAAATTTTTATTTTTGACTTGAGAGACATGGCATCTTGGAATTATGAGAGTTTTCATGTTGGTAATTCCACTTTTGATCCTCCTTATGCATATTGTAGAGGAAATCACCCATTGCAAAATTATCAAAATATTCCCGAGAGAGAGTTATATGCATCAACTCAATCTTATGTGTGGAATGTGTGTGATATATGTGGTGGTCAAGAGGGTCACTTTCATGGTTGTGCTTATATTTCTTATCCTCCCTTAATCTCTTGCTATGATGGTTCTACTTTTTTTGGTGAAGTAAATAGGAACAAAGAACCCGGGGAAGCTGACCTGAAGGAGATCAAAGATATGTTAAAGTGCCTTCTGGAACAAAATAATGAGTGCAGATAGAAAGGAAAGAGGTAACTATTCGCAACTTGGAGGCTCAAGTGAGTCAAGTGGTTGAGGCTTTTAATGCTCAGCAAGGCAATTTGGATAGTAGCCAAAAGGAGTATGTATCAGATGCAGAAATTGAGATGCTAATGGAGGAGGTCAGAGTAGAACACCAACAATCAATCGAACTAGATTTTGAGGATGTCGATGTTGTAGAAGAGATACTAGAGTCAACCAAGGACATTGATGATACATATTTAGCTGACTCTAGTGTCATGTGTGTTGAGAATGTTGACAGTCCCAATGTTCATGTAGTTGAGCGCATTGGTCCACACCCCAAGCATTTTTTCACACTATGTATGGATGATAATATGAAAATAGAGTCATCCAAGCCACTTGAGGAGTCAAGGAATGAGGAACAAGGTGCCTACATTCTAGAATTCTTCTTGCCAGAAAGTCGGAACTACACACCTCATTTAAAGGCCAAGAAGTGCAGAATACTACATAGTTTCCTTGGACCAGTTAGATTAGTTCTACCACCCCAGGAGCATAATCATAAGCTTGAATCAAAACTTAGGGTTCAATTCATAAGCTCGAGGTAGAAGCAAAAAGTAGTTCATGTCGTGCCGCAACGTTAAATCAAGCGCTTGTTGGGAAGCAACCCAACTTTACTGCTTTCTTTTTTTTAATTGTATTGTGTTTGTTATGTCGATTTTTGATTTTCTAGGAGCGTGGAACACAAATCCATTGGAAGGATGCAACAGCAAACCAGATGGTTGGAACTAAGTGTGAGGTACCCACACGAAGGACCAAGCCTGGGAGAAGTCTGAGTACACCATGAGCTGCTAGTGCTTCAGTATTTGGCCTACCAGGGAGTTTCTTTTACCCTCTTGTATTTTTAGGTGTGCATTGGGATTCGGGACAATGCACAATTTTGAGTGTGGGGTGAGGAGATTCTTTGAGTGACTTTCCATGCTATTTTAGTTGTGTCAGTTTAATTGAATAATACTTTTTTTATAAAAATATAAAAGATTGGATTTTCCCGACGATGGATCAATTAAAAAAATTTCTTGAGGAATTTAAGTCGAAAGGAAAAAGACAAAAAGATTTTCTTTTGTTAGGTAGTGTAGCAATTCTCCCTTGGTTTTTCTTTGTGCTGCGGTTCTTTTCCAAGGGTTTTGTTTGAACCGGGTGTAGTTAGTTTATTTTTTTAGGAGTAGGAGCAGTGTGAGATGAATTGAATTGAAGCAATATCTCTTGACTTTGTTATGCCTTGAGAATAGTGAGTACTTTGGTTGTGACGCTTAGGCTTATTTTTTGACCCTTGTATAAATACCTTAAATTGTATAAGCTTAACTTTGCTTAACTGCTTTGACTAGAGTGTCTTGATGAAACCAATCCTGAGTGAGTTATGTGCCATGTGTTTGTGAGGTTTGTGTGTTATTCTGTGCATTGCATTTGATGTCTAGAACTTGCCCCGTGTGTTTGCAAAGCGAAATGGTAGTTTTGTTCAGTCGTGGAAGTGATATAGGTGTTTCTTTGTTGAGACATATATATATTTTACCCGCCTAATTGTTATGTATCGTAGTTAACCCCTTTGAGCATGTAATCTTGTTTCTTTGGCAACCACATTACAAGCCTTACCTATTTGTTTGAATTAACCATCTATTTGAACCTTCTAACCTCTCATGAGCACTTGATTTTTTTTGAACTGTGTAAAAGTTAAAGTGTGGGGTAGTTGGTTTGGCATTTGAGTGGAACTAACAAAATAAGGAGAAAGGTGTACTGTTTTGAAAAAGTAAGAGCCACTTGAATTAAAAAAAAATAAAAGGAAAAAATAATTGTATTACTGTGAAAAATATATTCCTTTATAAGTGGTGACTCTTAATGTAATTGTGCTTAAAGAAGTATGGGGTAATATACATTGATGTGAAGGTGGAGTTTGGTTTGACATAAGTATGACGTTTGAATGTTAAAGTATATGTATTAAAGTGCTTAGGGAGGTGTAGTCACTCTTATATCTAAATGTATGCTACCTGTCTCGCAGCCTACATTACAACCAAATAAAGTCCTACTTGATCCTAGAATGAATGAGCTTGATTAGTAGAGTAGTATACTATAGGCAAGACTATGGTGCATTTTTTGTGGCATATGAATGTTATTTCTGAGAGTGAATGAATTCTTTCTATCTTGAGTTCCTAAGTGTTTTTAAATTTTATTGTGTGGAACTACTCTCTTTTGTTGTGTGAGGGCACTTGATTCATGAAGGAAAGGTAATGTCAGTGACCTCTATGTTAGAGTAAATGGGTGAGTTGTGAATAATGCATGGTACATGTAAGTCAAATCTTGAGGTGAAGATGTTACGTTTTTGTGCTTAGTCTATTTTAAGTATTCTTGGTGTGATGGGTTTTGAGAATTGTTTAAAAAGGTCGTGTCTATATAAAGTGTAGTTTGATTAGTCGAGGGAGATTAATGGTTTAAGTTTGGGGTGTTTATAATAGGATATAATTACGTATTTTAGTCTCTTATTACACTCTAATTTACTGCACTTTAATTGAGTTTGAGTTTTAATCGCTAGTGTTTTGCACTAATTGTGTGTTTTATGCCTTGTAGGAGTGATTCCGAGCTATGTAGATGTTATGTAATGAATTCAAGTGATTTGGATCTTTGAATTCTGAGTGAAAGCCCATATAATTAAGTCGGGATTGTGTTCGGGGATCAACGGATGATAGTTAAGAACGAACGAAGAATCGAGTAGGCATATTGTGCACTGTATAGTAAAATGTACATAACTTTTCACTCAGAACTCTATTTGGTATCCACAATATATGGTTGAAAATATAATTCAAAAGGCTAAAACTTTTATGTTTTACGTTTTTCTAAATTCTAAACAGAACAGGGTGAAAAGTGCATGGTCAATGCGCGGCCGTACACGTCCTGTCTGGGAAAAGTGTCATTTTTCACGTAGGAGAAGGTATAATTGTTTGGGCCCGATCATACTTGGTATGTATACATGGAAAAATGGTATTTTGAGGATTTTTGACACACTTTGGACCTAAGGAGGCAGAGACACAATAGGAGCAAGGCGAGGAATTCTTCTACGAGTTTTTCACTTCCTTCTTCCTATTTCCATTATTGGTTATGAATTCTAGTATTGCAATTATAAATACTATTATGATTAGATAATTTGTTATCCAGGGTTTTGATGGAACCTCTTGGAGGATGAATTCTTATTATGTTTTAATATAATTTAACCTTTGAAGTTGTATATTTGTTCAACTACGTGCTTATTTCAGTTGATTGAATGGTCATCGATTGACTGTGTCTATTTATTATGTGTTGCTTGAGAAAGGATACATATTTAGGTGGTTGTTGAACAACGTCACTCCTAACGTATGCGAGAAATCAATACAGCGGGTTTAAAGGTAGGTTTAGAAATAACAAAGCATTGACGTGGTCATAATAAGCGGTTAGATAAAGCCAACTAGCGTAGTTCGAGAGAATATATCTAGTAAATTATAGTTGTTCGAGAGAGAATTACGGCACCTAAAGTGCTCACGATCAGTAGAGAATACTTAGGCGAAATTGTAGAAAACACAGCGGGAAGGATTCCAACATTTGGAGAAATCATAACTCTAGACTTCCTACATTTATTCTCCAACCCTTAGTATCTTTAGTTGTTAATTTACTGCTTTAGTTTCTTAATTAATTAGTTAGATATAAGAATCTTAATCCTTATAACTTAGAAATTTATTCGAGCTTGCCTTCTTAATGATATTGAAAAATTATGGTGAAACCTTAGTTCTTTGTGAGATTCGACTCCGGACTCTTAGACCTGATTATATTTGCAGCGACCGCTTATCCTTTTTAGGACTAGAGTTTAATTTGGCGTGATCAGCCTGCCAATGGTGGGATTGTCTAGAGTGCCAGTGTACTGTAGTAGAATGCCCTCTGCTGCAATATTTGGCTAGCATAAAATCCCTCCATAGTGAGCATCCCGTTCGTAAGTTACGTTCCACCAGGATTTAACTGTAAAGGCGTTGCAGTAAAATCATTACCATCTGATCCTCTCCAATAAAAGCTGGCTAGGATCTTTTGATAGTTCAACCTGATTATTTTATTTAAAAGTAAGAAATTTCTCTGTTCTAACTGAGTCAAATATAAGTTAGAAAAAAATTCTAAATCTTTTCAGATACTCTGCTATGGATTATACTAAGCTTAAAGATAGAGCTGCAACAGATCTAAAAAAAGGATAAAACTAATGGACACTCGGTGTTTACAGCAGCACATTACTTTGCTAAGATTAAGCAGTAAGTGGAAGTGATAATATATGCTAATTAATCATAATTAGTGATAAAGGTGGATATGGAAAAGACATGTCATGTATTTATTGATTTAGTGTAAACACCGGATAAAGAAGGAGAAACATGTATGCCCATTCGCGGTACTAGCATTCTGAATGTAGTTTACTCAACATACACATCAGAATATGCATTGTACAAACTCCCTGCAGATTTATGTATCTAAGCCAACAACTGGTTCATTCAGATAATTGACCAACCTTGAGGACTTTTTGCTCACCTTCAACCCCACCAACTATTGTCTTTTTATACTTTGTGAAGGGAGAGTGAAGAGGTGAAAAATTTTCAAAATCTAAAAGATGCTATCATCCTAAGCACCATTGGATGCATTAACCAAAAATGGCGGAATATGATGCTCCAAAACAGCCAATAATTCTCTTCCCTGGTTTACCTCTTCCAACACGATGCCGTCAAGCCTTTTCGCTGCTTCCACGAGCTGCCCCCTAAGCCTTTGTGATAACAAGTAACCCCCTGCCTTGACACATTCCCTATACAGCGGCAGGTATGCTATTGCTACTCTCAAGGGCCCGGGAAGATCCGCCAAACACACGGGAGATTCCCCCCATTTCAAAATACGCACGATATTCAAGTAGTGTTCTTGTCCTTGCCTAAGCCCGTCTGAAAAAGCAGCTTCTGACCAATGCTCCCGAAGGAAAGACCTGAGCTCAGGAGCAACAGCCTCGTCGTCTGACTTAGCGATGCTATCCGCGACCGCATAAGTGGCAGCTGGATCACCGAGGAAGTCTGAACTTAGTAGAAATGCTACACCATCGAGAGATCCGCCACTTCTTTCACCAGCAGCCTTAAGAATCTCGATACTTAGGGCAGCAAGAACATGCTGAGGAACGTGAGGAAGGAGATATTCGGCAACTTCAACCTGACTACTGGAGGTTGCAGCTGTGAGGGCGAGACATAGTTCCATGTCTCTGCAACCTCTTTTAACAAACCAGTCAACTACCTGAATGCAGCCCCTTTCAGCAGCTCTCATCAAAGGTCCCAAGAAAGCCATCGCATTCCCTTCTTCCACTAGACATTCCATAGTTCCAATTTTACCATAATGGGAGGCGAATCCCAGAGCCAAGTCGACATCAACATCCAAGCTATTCCTTTGAGCAATCTATGAGAGAAAACAACCGAGCAAAGATGAGGATGATAAACAGCTCTACCCTCCAAATATGCCGGGGAGAAAAGAACACAGCAACAAACAAATAAGAAAATACAAGGTGAAACTTTTGCTCCTAAATTCAAGCCTCAGCAAGCATATAAAGAAGTGGTGAAAAGAGGCATTATGAATAAGAGAAACACCACGACTGACCAGAATGAAGTATAAACCAATTAGACTGCAACTGGAAGTAATAAAACAAGACAAGTACCGACATTATACAAGTTTATCAGCATCAAAATCATAATGTGTTCATCAGGACATCGAGCATAAGTGAGCTGAAGTACTAACAAATTACAACAGCAGAATATTCTTGACACCATAAAACCCATCTGCTTATCAGTTGCCAAAGCAAATATAACCATCTATAGCACACCTCAATCAATAATGCAAGACAAATAACTCAAAACATGTATAACTTCAATGAATTTAAACCCCTCCCCCCCCAAAAAAAAAAAAAAAAACCAAGTGGATCGTTCTCAAGCTAATCACAATCACTTAACTGGACCACCACAAAGCCCGCAATCTAGAGAAGCAATTAAAAATATCCCCATAAATAGAATAGCTTNCCCCCCAAAAAAAAAAAAAAAAAAACCAAGTGGATCGTTCTCAAGCTAATCACAATCACTTAACTGGACCACCACAAAGCCCGCAATCTAGAGAAGCAATTAAAAATATCCCCATAAATAGAATAGCTTACAAACACAAAGTAATGCTCAGTAACTGAACATCAAAAATGAAGTTGGCAATATCACCAACTCCTCCATTGCCAAGTTAAATGTACTTTGGCATATGAAAAAGCCAGCTCATTTTCCTATTTCCCTTTTTGAAAATAAAAAAAGGCATGCCAGTTTACAGATTAGTTAAATGTCATATTTGAAGAGGAAAAAGGTTTATTTCCATAAATGAAATCTGAGGGTTTGCGATGATATATTAATACACAGGACGTTGTCTGTTTGATGATAGTACTGGGTCATTTTCTCTTCATTTTGTCTACTTTCTTACTCCGCTAGTGATCATACTCCAACACGTGCGCGCACACTCACATGACCACTTTGTGATATGTGAAGCAGAGAAAGCAGAAACACGATGTGATTCCTAACATTTAGACTTCTTACAGGCCATTGTTAAATTCATAGAGAGAAAGAGGCAATGTTGATATCAATGGCTACAGAGGGGTGGCATTATAAGTCAAGAATTTCGAAGATGCTATGACAGTCACAAGGTTAAAACCTAGGAAATAAGGACATTAAATTTTAGGGACCTTATCCGAGTTGCAGTTTATTCTTGGCGTGAGCTATTGTCACAACACAAACATGCGCATGACATTAAATCCTAAAAATCATTTGGGAGTGAATGTTGGGCTACTAAAGTCCACATCTACAAGATGAGTGTCTCAAAGATATTGATGCAAAGACGGATGTGCAGCCATACAAGATTAGACAATATTTAAATGAGCACATTCGCTAGAAGGTACAAGTGTAGCACACACTGAGGGAAAACGAGAGGTTGTTTGAGATGGTTAGGTCATGTCCTATGCCGACCTCCAGATGCATTGGTTCGTAGATGTGAACCCATGGTGAGTGAAGATGTTAAAAGGGAACGAGATAAACCTAAAAAATCACATGGAAGGAAGTTGTCTCAAAAAACCTATAATCTCTTGGAATCCATGAAGACTTAGTAAAAGATAGGGCAAAACGGAAGAAAAAGATCTATATAGGCAATACCAATTAGCTGGGATGTTTAAGTTATGTTAGTACATCTACTTTAGCCCCTATGCTTTCTACGAGTTTTTAGCTCTGTCAGAGAGTTATATGCCAGTAGAAGATATAGAGAAGTTCTAGTACTTCTACTTTATATAGAGAAGTTCTAGTACTTCTACTTTTCTTTTTAGTTTGTATAATATTGGTCTGAGATAGAGTTTAAATGGAGAAACATGGTCCTTAACTTGTTTGGAACTGACGCATAGTTATTGTATTTGGAGTTAGATCACCACAATATGACTGAATACTATCAGGATACTACATCCTACCTTTTTTATCTTTCATTCAGGTAGAAAACATATTTTATATAATCAATTGTGTCAATTTCGAACAATGTTCACAACATAACCAACATTGTTAAAGGCGAAAAACGTAAAAGCATCAAGTCTACCAGCACTGTCGCTGCAAAGCTCAAATAAGGCTTGCAGTTGAAAAAGGTGCAAATGGAGAAATAGGGGAAAAAAGGAAAAGTCAAACATATCAAAATACTGACCTATAAAGCTCAACGACCATTTTAAATTATTGATTCTGATGCAAGAATGCAAATTTAATTTCCTAACAGATTGTAAGTTTCTAATGCAAGGATTTGCTGACTAGATTTAAACTAAGATTCTCATTTGCTTTAGACCACTACCATAACCATCCATAACATTTTTCTCTCTACATATGTCTGTGTGCATGTGTGTGTGCTTGTGTCTGTATGTATGTACCTTCGCTTGTTATATTTCTTGTTTAACGCTTTCCTCTTCTAGTGGGAGTGTATAGCCATCACCGCCTTAGTGCATAGGTGTATGAATTAGAACACCTCATAACCAGAGCATAGATCTATGTTTATACCTTAATTAAGAGCTTTAGCTCACCTCTGACACACTGGAAAGTACAAATCTCCAATTTCCTTCTCTAGACTGAGTTCTAAGTAGGAAGGAATAACGGGGACAATGCTAATACTCTTTTTGACAGCAGGGAGATTCTGCTACTACATTGAGGAATTAATTTTATATTTTAATTTTTATTCTCTCTTTAAATTACTTTAGATGCTTTCTTAATCTTTATAGCGATGCTCACATATTGAACTCTGTATGTGATGATTGAACCTAAAAACTGATGGAAAATGCCGCTCATATCTCTTGCTGGATAGTCCTAACGTTATTTGCACCGTATGTAACAAGTTATATACAAAAACCTAAAATCTCGTCCTAGTCAAGCTCAAGCCATGGCCTTCTCATTTCAAAATTTTTGTTCTTAATGTTTGTCCATATCCAAAACAATGCCTACTGAATATTGTAGTATATTATCCGTGCTATTGCGATAGGTTGACAATCAGCATAAAATAGTGGAACTATGATGACTCTTCTCAATAATTAATTCATTAGGATGTAAACCTAATATATCAAGCACCACAGAAACACAGTAACCTTGGAAATATACTAGGAAGTAAAACTGACTAAAAGGGAGGATACGTCTTTCTAAAAGCAAAGGCACAAAACAAATATTGTAAATGTTAGTATACCTGCAAAAGAATGCGGACAAGCTCGGTGCTCCCAAAACGAGATGCTTCAAGAAAGCATTGGTTGACATTGTCCGCACCACCCTCCACCAACATGCCAAGCAAACCTTGGATTGCAGTAGCTGAAATACCCGATGCCCAGCCCGGATCAAACGAACTAGAGAAGAGTGTAAGTGGGAAGCAAGCTGCATCAAATGCTTCTGTGAAATCTTTTCCTGTAAGGTGGTTCCCAGCAAGATCAAGGAAGGTCTTGAAAGCCGACAACTGTAGTTGTATTTCAACAGCAGCATTATGCCCAACCTTATCCCTATTCCCTTGGCAGCGGGAATGGAAACCAATACATTTAAGAGCCCATTCAGTGAACTTCTGAACCTTGGCACCAGCTTCTGCCTTCAAAACTTCATCCCCATTGCACTCTTGAAGTCGTTCATGCAACCTGCTAAGAGTAGCGTAAAAATCCAGTCAAAAGTTGAGCAACACAAGCACCTAACATCAGAATAAAACTAGACATGAAGTGAAAAGGGAAAGGAAGGAAAAAACCAATATCAAAAGTTAAAACTCGAACTCTTAAATTATTACCAATTGAAATCCTAAACATGAAGAAATGATAACAACAGACCAGCAAATTATATCAAGATTCTTTATGTGCTTTACCAATAAACAGATGCATTTTCTTAATGCTTACATGTCTGTGGAAGACTGGAAGTAGAAATTTCAGCGTTAGGAATTTTGGGCAACTATGAATTTCATTTCGAGGCTGAGAAGTTAGTAAGATGCTCTTTCAAGTGAACAAATATCACCTATTAGGGTCAGTAAACATGCCAGCAAGAAATTAGATTTACAAGAAAATCTTTCTAGACCTATGTCCAGAGCGGAAATCCAAAATTCATGGTTTTGGAAGAACTTAAAATTTCATATAAGCATGTTGCAATTTGCACTATTTGTACAACTTTGACCAGATATGCATATTTAAGAGATGGGGAAGCATCGAATAGCAAATTGAATAACCTCCGGACTTATTCTACCCTCACTTAACCATAAACAACAAAATTCAAGATTATGTGAGGAAAGTGCTACCTCAATCACATAAATTATGTAACGGGAGAAAAGCAAAATCTCTGACCTCTGTGCCATTACAGTTACAGTATCCGCGAGGCTCATTGTTCTACTCTGGCAAGCAGAAACACAAGAAGCAAGAAATGAAGTCCTTAGGGCTGCCCGAGTGAAATCAAAGGCACCATTAGAAATGATCTTCTTAATCAACCCTGTTATCCCATACAACTCTTGTTGTGTACTTAAAAACCATATCGAATCTAAAGCGATGCACAATGCATCATTCAAAGTCAGGGGATCCGCCAGTAGAATCAAACTCTCGGCCAGCTCCCAGTCATGGCAACTCACAGCACCCTGAAACAATCGCCCTAACTCAATCCTCTCTTGTCTATTAAGCTTCTTCTCATGCCCCGATTTCTCATTTTTCCCGACCTCACAGTCTGAACTAGTCAATCTGGCTTTAAGTTTATTAACCCCACAATTACACGCTCCTCCTCCTCCTCCTCCAACTATAGCAGATGATCTAAAGTCTTTACTTACAAGCGGAGATTCTCTCGAAAATACCACATTACCATTGCTTCCTTCACCATTCTCATTGCTCAAACCAGGTATTCCAGTCTCACAAGATTCCACTTCCATCTCAAAACACTGAGACTCTTCTGTATTAATCTTGATCCCACTTTCTATTCTGTCTTCTTCCATTTTTGACCAATCAAATTCAACACCCAAAATTGTCCACCAAACAACTATACAATCAATTCTTCCAAGAAACACCCATAAGGTAAAGTAAGATGAAAAATCCACACAAAATCTCAAAATTTGAGCAAAGCGTCTCCCTTTAGCATAATTTAAACAAAACCAAAAATTGTTTTTTCCTCTCTTCCTCTTTCAACACACAAAAAAGCCCCAAATTTTACACCAATGGAAGATCAAACTCCATCATATTGCACAAAAGAAAAAACAAAAATCAGACCTTGATATCCATTTCAACAAAAACTAGAGGATCCAAGAAAATCCCAAAATCAACATATAACAGCAAGTTATGCCCAAAAGTTCAGATTCCTAAGTTCACCATAAAACCCCTTTACCATCAAAGGATCAAAACCTACAAGGAAACAGATTCTCATTAGCTACGAAAAGGGTATACAGAAATGAAAAAACTTACCCAAAAAAAAATAAATTCAATTTAATAGACAGATTCTTAAAGAAAACTACACAAAAATCAGCTTACATAATAGAATTATTACCACAAAAGAAAGGAGTTGGTGAAATGAAGGAAGGAGAAGAAAAATAAGTGAAAATAATGGAGAGGAAAAATTAAAGAAACCTGATATAACAACTAGTGGGGGAGAAAGTGAGAAACCCTTTGCCCCTTGTTGCTCTTGGATGGTTAAGAGTATTTTGCCCCTTTTTTATTATGTGTTTCTCTCTTTTTTTTGTCAATTTTCTCCTGCAAGTTTACATTTGTTTATTTCAGATTTTTTTTTTTTTTTTTCATTTTTCTACTTCACGGAATCTTAACACTTTATTGCCCAACAGAATAAGATTTAAAAAAAAAAAGGAGAATAAAAAAGAACAAATAAAAATCTGAGGAATCAATTTATTTTAGATTCGAAAATTGAATAAATTGGCATCTTTTTCTTTACGGGTATAATATCTGTATTATTTAAATTTTTTTTTTATTATTTTTACCCTATAAAATTAAAGTATCATACATACAACAATAAATAACTACTTATAGTATAGAATAATTATAGATAATCCATTACTACTAACTTTACACTTGGTTAAAATACATCATATTTTAAAAATATTTATGTTATCATCACGTAAAATTTTATTTCTATGATATTTTATTAAATTCTTTCTCGTTCCCTCATATTGAGCCTCTCACATGTTCAAAAATACTATTTGAGTTGGAGATATCCATATAATTTAAACCACAAAATTAAGTCATTTTTGTGCCCGAATGGTCTAATTTAAAGGTCAATAAATAGGATGCAAACTTAAAAATCAAGATTTAAATTTTAACAAAAATAAATAAAATAGTATATATACATTTATTTTTATTTTTTATCATGTAAGTGGTGTAGCAGAATCTAATTAAAACAAATGGAGATATTATTGTTTTTAGAAAAGAGAAAAAAATAAAAGGAATCATTCGTTACTAAAACTAAAAAAAGATAAAATTCGTTTCTTGCATACACGAAAGGGAGGAAATGTGGTTCTATAACTTTCATCACAATAATATAATGGAGGAGAGTACGAATATTTTTTTCGCTGAATATTTAAAAGATTTTATTTTTATATAATTTCAGATGTCATTGTTCTTTCTAATATGCTTAAGAATTATGATGAAAAAGCAAAAGAGAAAACTACAAAATAAAATTGGAGGACAGACAAGAGTGGACTGACTACTGAGTCATGAAAGGGAGAGTCNCCCCCCCCCCCTCCCCCCATTTCTCTCTACAACAATCATTACACAAAACAAAAACCCTTACCCCTTTGTCCTTTTTCTTTTCTTTTTTAATTGAAAAGGAAGCCATCATAAAGATTTCTTAGAAAATTATACCTTTTTTTATGTAATTTTATATTAAAATTTTAATTTAATATAATTTTATTATTTTTCACCAGTACAAATATCGACTAACTCTACTTGAACAAATAAAAGCTAATTTTAACATAAATTATTACGAATTATTAGTGACTTTCTCCATTTTTAAAAGTAGTCATTTAAAGGGTGATATAATAAAATATATATATATATATATATATAATTTTTAATATAAAACTAAAATTATTCATAACATTATTTTTGATAATTTAGTTAACCAATTCATTTATTAAATTGACATTTTAAAACGTGAAATCTACTAAGTAAAAAAAATATAATTAGTTGTAACTATTTTTTTACTCTATTGAATGAAGAAAATCAATTAAAGAAAATTATCTGTTTCTTGAAACGAAAAAAGGACAAATTAATAGGTTATTACGAATTAGATAAAAATATAGTGAGTTGCAAAATATTTTAACTTTTAGCAAATGAGAAAGAAAATTAATTAAAGAAAATTATATGTCACTTTAAAACGAGAAAAAAAGGACAAATTAATAAGTTAATTTAGTATGAGAATAAATTAAGGTTGTAAAACTGCAGCTAACCAACACAATGAGACAAAATAGATTTTGCTGTGATGGGGGTTATTTTTAGATTTTCTTTCGAGAAAAAAGAGTGAACTTATCAATTTCTATATTTTGGTTTTTTTTTATTACTATAGTTGTTATAATAATTTATTGTTATAATTGATAATCATGGTATTCGAGCTAGATTGCACGCACTAAATAATTTCACGTGATACTTGTTACTTTCCACCTGCATAAGCGTTGGACGACTCTATCTATCAAGATTTTGACATACAAAAAATAATATTGCCTAGTGTTTTTGTCTCCGCTGAAATTTATAATTTAATCACCTCCCTTTTGGAGTGGGTCCCACAGCATCTATAATCATTTTTAATTATATTAAAGTATGATATTCATATGGATTAGTAGCTGAGATCAATGGTACTGGCACAATTTTTTAATCTAGCAGTATTTTTCAAGTTTATTTTTTAAAATATTTTAATGAGCTTATTCATGTACATTGACTACACTTATTGCTTCACTAAAACTGTACACATAACTCATAATTTAAAAGCATTTGTTTTTCTAGGGGGATGAGTATGATGACGACTTCCCATCTCTATTGTATTCTCCATGCTCAAATGTCGGTTTTGTCCTCTTGTCGTATTTGAAAAGACCATGATTTTGTGACACGAGTGAAGGCTTTCAGTAATTACAGTCCTTATCGTTGAGTCATTCTAATATGGGCCCAATCCTATAATCGTTTTTTGGGCTTAATCCACACATATCATTTTGAAGTTGACCGCTTCCCCCCCCCCCCCCCCCCCCCCCCCCCCCCTCCCCAAAAAAAAAGGAGTACTAGATTGTTATAGTATAAAGGAATTTTTACTGTATGAAATTATATTACCCCCTACTCAAGTTTTATTATAATTATATTTTATATACTTAATTATTATTTATGTACATTTTAAAGGAATTAATAATAATAATTAATGTTCTAAAATCACTCTAACATATCTTCCACTCCCCCCACGTTTCTCTCTCCATATCCCAGCCCCCCTCCCCCATGTATCTTGCACAAGAGAGCGGCAATTCCACCATTGACAATCATTAAAAAGCTTTGAAGCTTTGAATTCGAATTTAGGTTTTCAAAAAATATTATTTGTTTGAATCATGTGTTATTGCAAAGAATTAGGAATTCTCTCTACGTCTCTCTCTATCTCTCAATTCCTAATTTCAGTAATGTAAAGCAAAGGAAAAGAGAGCAGCAATTCCACCATTGACATCCATTAAAAAGCTTTGAAGCTTTGAATTCGAATTTGAGTTTTCAAAAATCATTATTGGATTGTGCGTTGTTGCAAACAATTGGGAATATAATTTGGAGTTTATATCTCAATTTTGAGGGTGTTTTGGTGAAGATTAGACTTGATTTTGGCTGAATTTCAAATTGAAACTCGACGACGAAGAAGAAGAAGAAGAAGAAGAAGAAGAAGAAGAAGAAGAAGAAGAAGAAGAAGAAGAAGAAATTATATACATTATATTTACGAAATTGTAGTAAAATTATAGAAAAATTGTAGAAAATATATATATAAAACTATTGTATGAAAGTTGAACAACATTGTATAAAAGTTATATAAGTTGTATGATATTGTAGTTGTATATAACTGAGTAGAAATAATGTATGAAAATTATAGATAAGTTGTATAATATATAATTAGTTGTATGAAATTTATTTTTACTATGTATAAATCAGATACAAAATATACAAAAGACATATTTTATAAATTTTATATTTAAGTTGTATGTTATTGCAGTTGTATATAACTGGATAGAAATAATGTATGAAAGTGTAAATAAGTTGTAGATAAATTATATAATATATAATTAATTGTATGAACTCATTATATTTTTAAAGTTATGGGTTCATATCTATTATTGTTGTAATTTTAATAAATTTTTACATATAAATTTTTACTTTGCGTCGAAAATTATGGGTTCAGTTGAACCCTTCGGTAGAATACTACATAAGCCTCTAAAACTGCATCCCCCACTCTACCTCTGCCCCTGATTGCTACTATCGGCCCCCATACCCGTTTACCACCCTAATCAGTCGCTACTACGTCATAAAAAAAAACACCAACCTAAGTCAAGCACAAACTAATTGAAGCACATAAGATCCATGAAAAGTTGACGAGAAATTACGTAAACTTAAATAGTCACTGACATCATTTGGTTGTTTTTTAGTAATGCAAAAGCATGAAATAATCAGCCAAAACACATGATACTTTTAAAATAAATTTATTTCTTTTTTTGTATCTTTTCTGGATTAACTTTGTTCGTGCTTGTTGACAACTGATACTTCTTAATTTGTTCCAAATCAGCGTGGATGATTGAAGGCATTGCCGATGATTGGAGAAAAATAAGGAAAGAGAAGAAGAGAAAAAAAAAAGGAAAATGGTGTAACTAAATCTCTTGATTGAAGGCACAAATAATGGATTTGGGGGCCTTTTAAGGTGGATTGTATATATTTTATAAATAAAACTTATTTATGTTGGGTAATTAGCTAAACATGGACATTAAGGGTAATAAAGTTTCAAATAGTGTATAAGAATGAAAAATTCTCAAATATAAACTACCAACAATCTCCTATTAATATGTAATTTTTTCTTCACTTAATAAAGGGGGATTTACATTTATAACCGTTTTTTGGGTCACGTTTTAACTTATACCCGCTTTGCAAAAAACAAATTGCAAGCGTACCCATTTTTCGCGTAAACTTCAGGCATACGGGCCTGAAGTAGCAAATGCAATCACGCAAACTTCAGCATTCTAGTAGACGGGCCTGAAGTTGTTTGTAATTGTTGAACTTAAGCATTATACTAACTGAAGTTTTGTTCTCTATTTGTTGTACTTCATCATGTTTTAGCTGAAGTTTTGTCCTGGATTCAATAGTTTTATCGTAAAGCTTTTTCAAAAACTTCAGCAGAAGATGGTGAAGTTATTTAGTTCATTTGTAAAAACTTCAACACTAAATAAGCTGAAATTTTGTCTTAGATTCATTAGTTTTGTCATAAAGCTTTTCAAAAACTTCAGCAGAAGATGGTGAAGTTATTTAGTTCATTTGTAAAAACTTCAACACTAAATAAGCTGAAATTTTGTCTTGGATTCATTAGTTTTGTCATAAAGCTTTTCAAAAACTTCAGCAGAAGATGCTGAAGTTATTTAGTTCATTTGTAAAAACTTTAGCACTAAATAAGCTTAAAAAATTTGTCCTACAGTCGTACTAGCTGAAGTTTTGTTCTCTATTTGCTGAACTTAAGCATGTTTTAGCTGAAGTTTTTCGCGTAAACTTAGTGTTGGCTGAAGTTTTTATTTTTAATTGTTGAACTTAAGCATTCTACTAGCTGAAGTTTTGTTCTTTATTTGCTGAACTTCAGCATGTTTTAGCTGAAGTTTTGTTCTCTATTTGCTGACAAACTAATTAAACACCTCATTAACAGAAATCACTGGAGAAACGGGACAACCTAATCGACATTGGAAGAAACACAAGATAGACCATATTTGTAAATAAAAATTTAAAATCAAGAGTGCCATAATAGTTCAACTTTCAAAGCGTAGTGTAAGAATTGCATCAATAAAGCCGCAATCAGCTTGCTGTTTGATATTCCATTCCTGGATCAATCTGAATTCATTGCAAATATAATAAATACAGACGATGAATTATAAATAGATGAAGAAAAGTTCTAAAATGTTATTTCAACAAAAATGGCAGTCACTATGAGCAAATCAGTAGTAAAATATACTACAAATTACAAAAAAAATGAAGAGTAGAATAAAGAGTAGAAAAGAAAGGAGGAAGAAAGGAGCGTACATGTAGCAGGAAGAAGGAGGCACCTGGAGTTGTAAAAATGAGGGTATATGTTAAATAATTTTAAAAATATGGGTATAGCTTAAATGAGGGCGACATATGGCGCCATGTGCAATTTTTACCTTAATAAATACTATGCTTAATTTTCTTGAATGTCTTAACCAAGATAATACATTATTCGACCTTGGTTTTAAAGATTTGACATATACTTGGTCAAATAAGAGAAATAAAGGAAATAGATCAATATTGAAGTGGCGAGATAGATGCTTGGGAAATCATGAATGTATGGACATCAACCAGAAGGCTAATGTATTGCGCTTACCTCAGAACTCATTCTAAAATATAACGACAGGTTCAATCATGTGAGTATGTACTTTTGGACTCTTATTTCTGGTAGTGTCCCTAGGAGTGGGGTATATGGCTCAGTGAGTGACAATATAGCTTTATGATGAGTACTGAGAACTACACCTATGCGGTTTGGATATCATTGGAAGGATTTGCTAGGGATGTGAATAGCTATGGATACTTGATTTTTGTCTTGATGTATTGTATAGTCTTAAGATGTGGAAGTGTTGGTGGATCTTTCATGTCACGCCCCAAAATTATTAATTGGTGGTGCCCAACGCACTTGCTTGACAAGTCGAACATAACAAGATGAAATATAATAACAGAATATACAAAATATTACTAGTCTAAAGCCTCCAATATAACATAATAACGCTAATACATGATAAATCCTCCAGAACTGGTAAATACAGATTCATGAGCTCTAAAATGAAAATGCAAGTCTGCAAAGCTAAATAACATTATTTTCTGAAACTAGAGACAAGAGTACAATGGAAAGGAGCGCCAAGACTGTGATCGGGATGCAATTTTATCTCATCTCTTGATGATACTCAACAAGCACAATGGAAAGAGATGCCACGACTGGGATCGGGGTGCGGTTCTATCTCGTCTCTTGATGATACTCAGCAAGCACAACTCCGCTACTGGTGACTGGATCCAACATCCGGATCTGCACAATTAAGTGCAGAATGTAGTATGAATACAACCGGCTCCACGTACTCAGCAAGTATCATAACTAACCTCGGTGAGGTAATAGAGGCAAGAACTATAAATGGCACTCGTTATAACCAATTCATAAATTCAACAAGTACATAACAATAGTGTGATCAAAACATAAAACACAGAAAGAACCATCTTGGTACACACAATGTCACGACCCAAAATCCTAACTCAGGTCGTGATGGTGCCCAACACCGGGGTTAGGCAAGCCAACAATTTGTTTACTAGTAAAATTTCCTTATTTGATAAAACATCCCCACACTTACCAAATTTTAAGCTTAGAACATTTAAGTGGAAGCGGATAAATTAGCTAACTTAAGTAAATATAGCCACAAGGATCATGAACCAACATATACAATTCCAAAAATATAAAGTCTACTATGTGTGTGCCAGGAACTAGTGTCACAAGTCTACAGGCGAACTAGTAGAATATACAAAAGATGAAATAAACTGTTCTACTGTCTGAAGGACGTAGACAGAAATAAACAAAAGATAACTCCATAGTGCTGCTGAGAATCGCCAAGGGAAGCAGCTCACCATGGAGTCAGGTCCAAAATGTACTCCCAGGGTCAAGCTCCGGCCGGATAACCAAATGCACCAGCCTCAGAACCTGTAAAATTAAGTACAGTAGCGTAACATGAGTACATAAACAAATATGTACCCAGTGAGTATCCCGCCTAACCTCGAAGAAGTAGTGACGAGAGGTCGACGTGATACTTACTAGGGTCAGACAATGTGAAATGAATACAGGCTAATCAGTAATAGCAGTAATGAGCAGCAATAAGGAAATGAGCATCAAATAACAATCTCTAGTACCCTCACGCCATCCCTTTCCATGGCATACAAGCTATTTAACCTTCTTTCTTTCATGAAATCAACAATTACAATTACAGGGCTTCTCATAAATTACCAAACATATAACAGGCTATGAACGTACGGTCGTTACGACGTGAAAAGTAAATGTGCACTGCTGAGGGTCGAACGACCCGAATCATAGATGCATCTATCTGTCCCGCTCGCGAATCAAACACGCGACACAGTTAATATAATACTAAGACTACCCCGCTCGCGAATCATTCATGCGACTCGGGTTAATATAATACTAGGACTACCCGCTCGCGAATTATTCATGTGACTCGGGTTCCCGTATAAATACATGATTAGCAGTAGATTCCAGATAATTTAGCAGGGAACATACTAACAGGGTGAGAATTTAATAATGTCAACTTCAAAGAATAACTTCTTGGGCCTTCACATGAGAGATTCAAGGATATTAGACTATTTAGACCACATACAAGATCACAGATATAACACGTAAAGCATGCTTGTGAGTCCTAAACTACCCGACAAGGCATAATAGTAGCTACGCACGGGCTCTCGTCACTTAGTGCGTGCGTATCCCCCGCAAATAAGGACAAACAACCATTTATAACCACCTATAGGGACAATTCCCTCTTACAAGGTTAGAAAGGAGACTCACCTTGTGTCGAACCTACTCTCTGGGTCAAGAACACGCCCGAAAAATCCAAACTCGTCACCCAAGGACTCGAAACTAGCCAAATGTTATACAAATATATCAATTTATGCTCAAAAGTATGGAATTCTCCTATTTACTTAGTTATTTCACCTTACTTGAAAATCCTATAATACACCCCCGGGTCCACATGCTCGTATTCCGGAAATTTTTGAAGGAATCAATCACCCATAGCCTAAGGATCATTAATTTATAGTTTTTGTGTGATTCCATGGCAAATTTCTTGGAAATTCTCCCATTTTCCATAAAACCTAGGTTTTTCACTCTAACCCATGATTTTCCACTAATTAGTGTGTTAATCTACATAAAAATTCAAGTATTCAACTTAAATTATAATAGGAATCACTTACCTCTCAGTTGCTAGGTGAAATCTCTTCTTTGAAAGCTCCCAAAATCGCCACAAGTGAAGAAAATTGTGTGCGATCGCACAAGGGGACCTGCGATCGCGGAGAGTATTGGGCCAGGCCTGTGCGATTGCAGGGAAGGGGGTGTGAACGCAGAGAACAAATTGGGCAAGGCCACATATCACCCATGTGCGAACGCAGACAAGCCCATGCGATCACACAGGGCATTTTCCCATACCCTGCCAACTTCTTCTATGCGATCGCATTAATGCACCTGCGATCACACTGAAGGAAACCAGTCAGTGAAAATCTGGTGTTTTGAATTTGACTCCGAGGGGTCCGAAACTCACCCGAGCCCCTCGGGACACCATTCAAAGGCACTGGCAGGTCTGTATTCATGATATGGACTCTCTCGAATTTTCAGAACGTGAAAAACAACAACGAAACTAAGAATTCGACCCCAAAACCAAATTTAATCAAACTTTGAACTTAAAGTTCTAGAATTCGCTTTCAATGCGCCGAATCGACCTGTACTACTCGGAATGACACCAAATTTTGCAAGCAAGTCAGTAATGACATAACAAAACTATTACCAATCTCGAAATTCCGTTCAGACCTCGATCGCACAAAAACACGTTCCAACCCAAATTTCAAACTTAAGGAAACTCTAATTTTGATATTGGGCGCCGAAACGCCCCCGGGTCATCCAAAATCCATTCCGAACATACACCCAAGTCCGAAATCATCATACGAAGCTACCAGAATCGTCGAAACTCGATTCCGAGGTTTACTCAAAATGTTGAGCAAAGTCAAACCTTGGCCTTAAAGGCCAACCTTAAGGAACCAAGTGTTCCTATACCACTCTAAACGCTCCCGAATCCCGAGCCACCCGTCCCCGCAAGTCATAAATCATAATAAGCCGCTACGGGAAGTCTCATTTAGGGGAACAAGGTCTTGATATGCAAAATGACCGGTCGGGTCGTTACGCACAATTACTCAAGTATTCTGCTCAGTCAATGCCTGGCATATAAAGAGGGTAAATAACCAAGGAAATTACAAGTAAAGATGAAATACAACAACCAAACAATACTGGCCACATTTTCCTCAAAATTTCCACACCCGTACCAACCACTGATCCTAGGGGGAGAGATCTATATCCACACGCTACACGGTGTATCACGTGCAATAATCATAATCTGCCGGCATGGTCACATGCTCAATATCATAATCCCCCCAGCGTAGTCACATGCTCAGTCACGGATCCACCCTGCGAGGTCACGAGCACAATATCACAATCCGCCAGCGTGGTCACATGCATAAATATCACAATTCAACTCGCGTGGTCACATGCACAATATCTCAATCCGCTCGATATGGTCACAGGCTACCAGTCCAAACCATATCACATAAAGAAAATATGTAAGAATACATGCACATGATCAAAGAACATCGAATTTCATAATCCTGGACTGGTATATGTGACATGCTAAGGTGATGCATGTGCAACTGTGATATCATAGCTCAAATCAGATGAATACATCACAAAATAGCAGCAATCAGGCTTAATCAGGAGATTTAACCTCTATGCAACCTCAAACATGGCTCAAGTAGCTCATAACAGAGGTACAAATAAGAGAAACATCACAGCATGAGTCTTAGCAATTAATTTAAGGCAATTCATAGCCTAACACTATCTCGAGCATGAATAAATACCCTGATGCTCTCACATGGGCTCAACCCCACATATGCGCTGCTCTAGCACATAACTATCACAAATAACTCCGGCAACTAGTGCCTCAATCAAGTTTAGGTAAGATACTACCTCAGGTAATCCAAATCACTCCTCTAACAAGCCCGTTCTGCATGTGTCAACCTCCAAACGACTTGAATCTAGTCAAAATAACTCAATTTCGTCAATAAAAACTATAGGAAATGATTCCAAAAGATAAAACTAAGATCGTTAACTCAAATCAAAAAGTCAATCCAAAAATTCAATCTCGGGGCACACCCCAAACCTGACCAAACTCACGAATTCTGAATTACGAGTCCAACCATACCAATTTCATCCAATTCCGACCCCATATCGACATTTAAATCATCAAATCTCAATTTATAAAATCATAGTAAAAAATTCCCAAATTTTACATTAAATTCACATAAACTAAATGAAATAATCCATGGTAATCAATATCTATCATCAAAATTGAATAAACCTCACTTACCTCTTCAATTGTGGTGAAAAGCCCTTCAGAAATTGCCTCCAAACGAGTTCCACAACTCCAAAATGAGAAGAAAAGACCAAACCCCCGATGTTTAATCCTGTCCAACAAAACCGCATCTGAGGTCCATATGGTTGCACCTAAGATGTCGTATCTATGAAAATTCCATTGCAGATGCAGAAACTCATTAATCCACGACCATCCGCTTCTACAGGCCTCACCTCCGCACCTGCGAGTGCGCTTCCGAGGACAAGTGGTCGCACTTGCGGCTCTGCTTCTGCATCCCAGCTGTCGCACTTGTGGACTTCCTCTGATAGGCTCACACTCGCACCCACGCTTCCCTAGCTGCATCTGCGTCCTCTCATTTGCGGCCAAGCCCCCCGCAGATGCAAAAACACCAGAAGCTCAGATTTCTTCATTAAATGTAACAAGTCCAAAAATGGCCTGATCTCAATCTGGATCACACGCGAGGCCCTCTGGACCCCATCCAAATACACCAACAAGTCCTAAAACACAATATGAACCTACTCGAGACATCAAATCACATAAAATAATATTGAATACACTAATCATACCCCAATTCAAGCCTAAGGAAACTAATGAACTTCCAACTTCCAATACTCATGCCGAATCATATCAAATCAACTCCGTGTGAGCTCGTAATGTTTGCCCTATATAAAATTTCTCCTAAATTCCCAAAAATAGTTTTTTAATTAGTTTTAATTTTTGTAGACTTAATAAAGATTTTTCTTTATTTTGTTGTTTGCATTTTATGGCGTTTGCTTGCATTCTTAGCATAATTAGAAGCACTTTAAAATCATGAAAGAGTCAAAAATATTTTATCTTTCACCCTTTATTTTTTTAGGTTTTAATTGCATCATTAGCATTTAGTTGCATGTTAATTGAATTCATAAAATACTAAATCACCAAAAAATACATTAGCCTCTTTGCATTGTAGGTTTAAAAATTAGTTACTTTTCTTTCATTAATCCATGTTGTTAGTTAATTAATTAAATATTTGTTAGATTAAGATAGATGGGTAGGTTAATGTTGCAAATTATGTTTAAAATTAGATTATTTAATTAAGGGACTAAATTTGAAGTGTAAAACAAAAGAGGAAGTGGGTTGTCAAGGTAATATGCGAACTGGGCCAACAGTTGGGATGACCCAGTTGTCCTCAAGGTCTGCTTAGCCTATGTTTAGACTCGGTCCAAGTCCCCCTAACCTCAAGGCACCCAAAACGACGTAGTTCTCGTTTGAAGCTACGTCGTATCGAATCAACATAGGTCAATTTTTGATCTCCGCCATTCATCAGTTTAAATCTGATGGTGGAAAACTAATCTCCCATCCTCATTTAAGTATCTGAATAACCCCTACCCCTCCCCCCTCCCAAAAAAAGAAACTTTCTCAGAACGTCTCTCTCTCACTTCTCTCACCATCTGTCGTCTGCCGCCATCGAAAATCGCCTACGGTGGTGGCCCGTCACCAAATGACTCCAAATCTTCACCCCACAATCCCCAACATCCCCTGATCCATAGACCACCATTATTAGTTTTCCCAAAATTCTCACCAAATTCGAATTTTAGATCTGGAATCACATGAACCCTAGTTTTGCCCCTTTCTTGATTCTTCAGTATTTCAATTCATTTTGACCTAAAACTTACGCTAATAAATTGTTCTTAACAAGAACAATCAATTGACGTTGGTTTCAGCTCATTCCGAAGCCACCGGATTTTGGTCAATCGACCATTTTCATCTCCAAAATGCTCATTTCTGCTTCAAGTCTGACTTACCACTAGCATTGAGACATCTAGCATCGGCCCATTTGAAATCAATTGTCACTGCTTGTGTAATAATGTTTCTGGCACGCCAAAATCTGTGTTTGCTCGCTGGATTCTAGTTGTAGCTCATCGGAATCGGTGACATTTTTCTAATTCAACTCGAATAGGTATAATCCGTTCTTTTCTTCAACTGATTTCAACTTTGAAGTCCATTGTGGAGGCCGATTTTATTTAAACATTTAAGTCTAGAATTCTGTTTTAGTCGAAATGTTGGTTTTAAATTGCATACTAGTTTGATAACATGTTAATTTGTTGATCTCATTCCCTGTTGTTTATCGTTAGTAATTAGTCATAGCTCTTAGGTCTTAGTTAATTTTAATTCGTGTTAGTAATTGAGTTAGAAGATAGCTTAAAATTTGAAATCATTAAAAGAGTGAATTTTAGTGTAGGGATTAGACTTGAAAGAATCTTGAGTAGTTACCTGTGAAGCTTCTAGAGGGGGGAGGGGGAGGGCTAAGGATTATTTAGCAAAAGAAAATTGGAAAGAGGTCATTATTTGGGACTTAGGAGCAAAACAGAAAAAAGGACTGAAAAGAAAAGAATAAAATATTATGAAAGACATCCACTCATTTATTCTCTCATCTCGTACCATCAATATACATTTCATGCACTCATTCACTCTCTCTCATCTACATTTATAGATACATTCTTACTCTCACTCTCACTCTCACACACATCTCACCTTCAAAATAACTGAAAGAAAATTTTCGGATTCAAAAATTGAATCTCAGATATGGAAATAAAAAGAGCTTCAAAAGTTAAAAACAAAAACAGAAACAAAAGAGGATTTCAAAGCAGTTCAACTTCTACTCTTCTACTTTTATTGATGACTGAAGTTGTGAGAGCTGTTTGATTGCTGAATTTGCTTTTCGTGTTCTGTTGAGCTCCAATTTTCTCTTACTTTGCCTTTATTTGGTTGTTTCAAGCTCTACTGCTCAAGTATCTTAGGTATATATTTCTGAACTTGTATCCTCACTGATAAAATGACTGAATCCTGAATGAATTGTGTTTTCTGTTGTTCGATCTATGTATGCAAATTGATACATGTTTGAACTTAATCATTTCCATTTTATCAGGACTTCATGTTAATATTGATTGTGCCTTTACTTGGTCTCAGTTCCAATACATTTCGACTTTGCCTTTGTCGGGGCTCAACTTCAGGCCCGTCCAGAGGCTCACGTCAATGTACATCGACCCTCTAAAGGGGGTCAGTATGCTTTGGGCTTTAGTATAAATCCCATTTGGACTTACATGGCCTATTGGAGGTTTTAACATTAGCCCATAATGTTATTAATTTGTGTTGAATCTATTAACTGAAGGAAAACATTTAATCAAAATTGTTAAATTACCCCTCGTAGACCAACACAAATTCCCCACTACCTCTAAATTGCAATTCGATTTTGAATTATGTCATCATCTCAGATTGTCACGGGTTTCGAATTCCATTTATGAAAACTTACAAAACTCTAATTGGAATTCTTATACATGCTTTGCTCACAATAAATTCCATAGCTCCAAGACTTCCACAAGCGATCTCAAATGCTTAGGAAAATAAACAACTTATGAACAAACTCATAGTTTGCTTTAGGCACCCTCTAGTATATAATTCGTTATGGTTATAGGTACGGTTCCTGTGGTATAATCGTGCACGCTCGAGTGACTTGACCCCAACTTCAAAGTAATAATAAAAATAAACACATCGTAAATTGCGGGAGCGTTTCATGCGGTGCAATTTGCGATGTGTATAAAAGACAAGTGTAAAACATTGTAATTTGTTCTAATAAATTCCATAAATACTTAATATGGTCAAAATATATAATTAAGTGGTAAAAGGTAAAATGCACAGAGGTTTAAAACATTTAATAATCAATAATTAAGCCAGGTGTAATAGTAAATGACCGTGCTAAAACCACGGAATCCAGCAGTGCCTCATACCTTCTTCCGGATTAACAAAATTTCCTATTCGGTCTTCTGTGTTTTGCAGACTTAAACATAGTCAAACTTTCCTTGAATTAAGATTTTAAAATAAACGGCGACTTGGGACGCTGTAAATAATTATTTCAAGTGGGTAATCTTAAAAAATAAAAATAATCCCATTTCAGTAATGTCACTTAAAGTGAAAAAACTCATTTTCCCGTAAATAGGAGGTGTGACACTCCGAATGACCTCAAATTTTGTGTGCAAGTTACAAATGGCACAACACACCTATTCCAACTCCTGAAATTAAAATGTGAACTCGATATCAACAAAGTCAACTCTTGATCAAACCTAACAACCTTCCGAACCTTCAACTTTCGAACTTCCACCAAAAAACATCAAACTAACCTACGGACCTCCAAGTCCACATTCAGACATACGCCTAGTCAAAAATCACCACACAAAGCTATTGGAACCATCAAAACTTTATTTCGGAGTCGTTTGCACAAAAATCAAACTCCGGTCAACTCTTACAACTTAAGCTTCCCAACCTTGGGACTAAGTGTCGCAATTCACTCCAAAACCTCGCCGAAACCAAAGCAACCACCCCGATGTAACGACCCGACCGATCATTTAGAGTTCTAGCGCGCTGTTCAGCGGTTAGAAGTCGTGATAAGCTTCCTTTCAGGTATTATGACTCGTGGGCGTGGTCGGAATTGAATTCCAGGAAGTTTAGAATTGATTTGGATAGGAAATTCTCATTTCAGAAGCCTTAAGTTGGAGAAATCAACTAAGATTGGAATTTTGAGTAAACGATCTCCGAATTAGGATTTGAAGGTTCCAGCAGGTTCGTATGATGATTTCGGACTTGGGTGTATGTCCCGATCGGGTTTTGGATAACCCGGGAGACTTTCAGCATATATTGTGGAAGTTAGCATTTTAGAAGGATTTCATGAATTTGGGGTTGGAGTGCATATCAATGAGGTTGATGTCCGTTTGGGATTCCGATTCTGGGAATATCTCCATATGGTGATTCTGGAGTTGGGAGCGTGATCAGAAGTGAATTCGGATGTCCGGAGGTCATTTTGAAGTCATTTGACTAAAGATAGAAATTTGAAGGTTTTTGAGAAATCCAGCCGGAAGTGGAAGTTTTGATATCGAGGTCGGAATGCGATTCCGGAAGTTGGGGCAGGTCCGTAATGTTGAATATAACTTGTGCGTAAAATTTGAGGTCATGTCGGACGTGGTTTTATAGGTTTCGGCATCAGATGTAGAAGTTTGAAACTAAGTTCTTAAAGAATTGGATTTGAGTGCAATTCGCGATTTTGGCGCTGTTTGATGTGATTTGAGGGCTCGATCAAGTCCGTGTCATGTTTTGGGACAGGTTGGTATAATTGGACGAAGTCCCGGGGGCCTCGGGTGGATTTCGGGTGTTTAACGGATCAAAGTTGAAGTTGGAAGAAGGGCTGAACTGCTGTCATCTGGTGCAACCGCACCTGCGAGGCTTGGACCGCAGGTGCGGCTTGGGATTCACAGGTGCGAGTTTGGGCTTGGCTTAGCTGGGAACCACAGGTGCTATGGATATTCCGCACCTACGAAGCCACAGGTGCGGGAAGTAGCGCGCAGGTGCAATTTGGCTGGAGATGAGGGAAACCGCAGGTGCAAACTTGTTGGTCCCAAACGTAGACGCAAGTATACGTGGTCGTAGCAAGTAATATAATGTTAAATCGAATGTCGAACGCACAGAGACTTATGTAAACTACTCACTAATTCACTATAATTTTTATTTAATCAAGACAAAATAAAATCCAGGAATGTAACTATTTTATACTACGATTCTACGAAATAACTAATTATCGAGTAACGAGAGTACTGTTGTGTATTCAAATAGAGACAAATATTCCAGGGTTGTGATCAATTCACCACTCGTATTGAATTCTAATTAACTCTCTCGTTCATATAATTCACTCATGGTTGCTAATTAATCGATAAATGCTCTCATAGCCTTCTCCCCAAGAATTACACGCCTATTCTCAATAGATTAACGCCTATAATCCTATGAAATTAATCTATTAGAACGCACTAAGATTACGATATTTAATTAAGNAGAATTGAAGAAACAACCATATATTGAGTGAACTATAATCAAGGTTAAACTAATGTCGAATAACAATATTCATGGCTAAACCACAATCCCAAAACAATGGGTGTTTATCCACTCGTGCTAAAATCAAACAATCGCATAAGTGTTGAATTAATTGTAGATACTAGAAAAAGATGAAGAAAACTGATAATCCTTCGCTTCCTAATGACCCCGTGTGTATCTTCTCTCCAAAGTGGCATGAATTCCTCAAAAATAAGCTTAGACTTGCTTTTATACGTGTTGGGTAGGGTTTGGGCCGAAATAACCATGTCCCGGGCAAAACAGGAAAATCCCCCTCATCCGGTGCCCTGGCCAGCGCCCAGCGCCCACCAGGGCGCTGCCCAGAAAATGTTCACTGTCTCCAGCGCCACAGGTGGCACCCAAATCCCGGGTTTTCCGATTTCGTCCATTTTAACTCTGATCGCGCGTTTCGCCTCTGATTGATCCTGAACCATTCCTACACATAAAAACACTTCAACTTAATATAAATCATCACATTTAACATCTAAAACTCATGAAACAAAAGTAAAATATTAGGCGATATACATAGAATATATACACTTTAAGCTAAATATCAACACCCCACACTTAGACTCTTGCTCGTCCTCGAGCAATGGGATAATCTACTACCCTTCAACACGTACCAAGTTCATTATCAAGGAGCATTTTAATTTTCAATCACACACCTTACCCCTTAACTATGATCGATACCGGCAATCAATTATGAACATACAAAATTTCACATTCTTTCCCTTCTTTAAA